>CAXHJY010001342.1:182500-195000 GCA_964016885.1 Eledone cirrhosa
TCTCCTAAGATTTACTGGTTTTGTACCTAAATTAGAAATCAATATTAGGGCGATGAATTGGTAGAAGTCGGACAAAATACTATGTGGTATATAGTTACGATTCTCTATATTTTCTGTTCAAATTCTGTCTAGGTCAACTTTGCATTTCATCTTACCAAGGTCGATAACATATTGTGACAGTAAAGTACTAGGGCCGGTGCAATCGATTATCCACATCCATCAAATTATTGGGCTTGTTCCTAAATTTGAAACTATTACTTTTGATATACTTAAAGGTGAAGATAATGTAACGACGTGGTTGGTGGTACTGGTGGTTGAGATTATATCGATTGTTTTGCTGTTGTTTAGCTCCAGATTATGCAAGCAAGGTGAATCAGAAGACCTTCCAGTCTTGGCCATCCCATATTGATATGTGTTATCGATCAGATTTGGTTGTTTACCTTTTAAGGGCTCAACTGATTATGCCAATGTTCTCCTGTCAGATGTACTGTTACGTGACTAAGCCATGGTGCTGGTAAGGAGTCAAGATGTCGTTTGCTTTTGGTATTGTTTAGCCTCAAGTAAACTCTGATCAAAAATGTCTACAAAAACGAAAAACACTCATTCCGAGATCATCCATTTGCAGTGTAAGTGTTAGTGTAAATAGTAACGGCTTTTGTGATTGTTGTCGTGCAGGCGCAGATGAAGTCCTTTTGGAGCCCTAAACACTTAAAAGATTATGATGCCCCTATCCCCTAAGTCTGCTAAAAAAACAGCATTGTTTTGGAATGGCACATACAATCAATTTGAATACAAGGTTGCTCTGTTCTCTTGATGCCCTCAGTATGTGCTTACTTCGCCTAATGGTTAAACCAGCCCTGTTGTTATTGTAGGAAATAGAATAGATCACAATACAAGGCAGAGCCCAATACATTTTACAAGGCCTAAATGAAAGTTGGGAAAGGGAAGGAATGTATTGTCAAACCTGAAATATTACCATACGTTTGCAACAGGGGTCACTAAAATTATTCACCGGTTAGGTGGTTGTTGGTGACAGTGTTGATGGTAGTAGTGATGATACCATTAATATTAGCCATAGTAATGTTACTGTTGTTGGTAGTAACAGATTTGATGGTGGTATTGTGATGATGGTAATTAATTAGCAGTAGTGGCAGTTGTTTTTGTCGATAGCTGTAGAGGCGATGGTGATACAAGTAAATGTTGTTGCGATTGTATCTGTAACAGCATGGCTGTACAGGTCACTGGGGAAGAGGTATTGATTGATATATAAAGTGCTAGGGACGTTCATAGTTACAGGGATGTTTGTTGTATTGGTGGAAATAGCGAGATATGATGATCGTAAATGTAATAGTAGCAATCGCGGTGAACTGGTTGTTAACTTATGGTGGTTAATGTTAGATTTATTCGCGAAGAATGTGCCCTTATATCGACTATGGATAAGAGTATGGTCGTCAAATTGTTTGTACTGATTGTGGCAGTGACAATGGTATTAGTGGTGATGATAGGAAAGTTTATAGAATAGATATGCTTAAAACTGAACAACAGGATTTGACATCAACATAATTGAAAAGAGAAGCATGCTCATATCAAACTAAAAGCCATATACAAAATTAAGCTAAGGTAAAATAATGATTTCTAGAATAGGTACAAGGCCAGTAATTTGGAGAGACGAGAAAGTCGAATAAATCGACACCAGTACGTTACTGGTGCTTTATTTGATCGACCCAGTAAGGATGAAAGGCAAAGTTAACCTTGGCGGGATTTGAACTTAGACCATAAAGGGCCCTAACTCTATGCCGCGAAGCATGGTGTCCGACTCTCTACCGATAGTGCCAATCCACCGCCCTACATCTAGTAATAATAATGGTGATGATTCCACTCATTCAAAGTACCTATTTCTTTATTTTTTTAATTTACTTACCGTGTACACTAGGGGCCTTTGCTTATATAATTGCAATGCACATACTATTCTTAAAGACATTAGAAACGTAAATAACACGAACATTCCTACCACTAGGAATAAAAATCGAGACCATTGTGTTTGTGTTTTAAGGCGTTCTCTCTGCAATTGTGGGATGTTCAGTTTGATGTGGTTGCGCATCACTATGAAAAATGTCTGAAATCCAGAAGAGGAAAACTGTGTGGAATGATATCTACTCGACCAGATTTGGCTGAAACTAAACAAACAACTAAAATAAGGTAAATACAAGACAAGGACACTGTTGACCGTTTGTGTATGTTTTCTTTCCGTTTTTGAATATATTTTAGTTTTTCAGGAAATCCGAAATTTTTTCAACCAGAAACAGAACAACTTCAGTAAGAAGAGACTTAACAAATAGTAATTATATAACTTACTAGTTTTGGCGATAACTGATAAAACTAACATGATATATTTATGGCTTCAATTAAGCTGTGCTTAAGAATTTTGGAGTTACATGCGTTAACAATCAACGTTACCAGATTACATTATTAATTGGCAGTATCGGTAGAGGGTTGGACGCCATGTTTTCTAGCATAGTTACATCCCTTTACAGTCTGAGTTCAAATCCCGCCGAGGTTAACTTTGCCTTTCATCCTTACGGGGTCGATAAAATAAAGTACCAGTATGTACTGGGTAATTGCTGGCCTTGTGCCTAAAGTAGAAACAATTATTATAGAAATCTTATAGGAAGTACATAAATAAATAGTCTTAAATAAATGTGATAAAAATGGCAAAACAATATGCTAAATTGCCGTTATTAATTCAGTCTAATGACGACTTTCTCAGAGGTTTATGTCATATAGCATTTCTTTTCATCTTAGTGATTCACTAGCAAAAGTACATATTTTTGCCTACTAATATATATTGCAATTAGCTGTCTATTGAAATCATTCAAGACCTACGCTTGCTCCTGCAATCTGAGAATTACATGTCTTACGAGCTTAGATTTCTAAAGTTCTGCACAAATGAAAATAATTAGTAAATAGAGCATAGTAGAAATCGGTGGAGTTACTTAAAACATATTATCATTATAGACGTTGATATTGATGTGTTACAACGATTATTCCTCTTCACATTTGAAGCTTGTTTCAGAGATTTCTGAAATATATACCCAAAGACTGATAATTAAATATATATATATATATATATATATATATATATATATATATATATATATATATATATATATATATATATGTTGTGTTGAAGCGAATAACTATGTGTATACTCTGGAATGTATTCTACATTATCTATTGAGTACCCTGAAATGCAACCGGTCCTGGCATTGTTAAATACGCCGGGTCCGTTAACTTCTTATTATATATATATATATATATATATATATATATATATATATACATATAAATCAAAATAGATGTAGTAAAAACCTATTTAGACCATTATTCACCAGAGTGCTCAATACTTGGGTCGTAGAGTGTGGGGTCCTGACTCTTTCATATATAAATACATATATATGCATGTACAATTGCTTCCTGTGTTTTGTTCATTTTCACCTATATATATATTTGAAAAAAAGGAAAAGAATGACTTCACTTGTAGTTCTAAATAATTTGGTTTAATTTTATAACATTATAATATTATGAGTTGGTAGATCTAGTAAGTTCTTTGTTAACTTCGGGGAGAAGAATTTTAAAGATTCCTGGTTAACTTTCTTGGCGAACTTTCTCGCATTCATCGGTGGCGATTGTCAAACAGAGATCAGGTTGTGTTGTGATATGTGATTCGATATATAAGAGAGATTTGGATGTGTCTGAGGTGTGGGGTAGGGTGTTAATGAGTGTGGGAGTGAAGGAGTGTTGATGAAGATTTAAAGGAATTAAAACATACACACACACACGCACACACGCACACACACACACGCACGTACACACACACACACACACATATATATATATATACACACAGAAAATGGTGAAGGTTGACAGTAAGATAAGGGTGTTTAAGAAGGGTGTTGTAATAGTCCCCTCCCGCGGGTTCCATTTCAATAGATGACCTTTGAGGAATATAATGGCAGGAGGGTTTTCAAATTCGTGTATATATATATATTGTTATGAAATTATTAGAAATGTAAGCTATCGCCGTATTTTGACTAAAGAAATTAAAGAAATCATTTAGCCTGATAGTGGGGTTAAGAACCCTCGGAGAAATGGAAAAAGATGAGTATTGACATACATGTACGTCAATACTCATCTTTTTCCATTTCTCCGAGGGTTCTTAACCCCACTATCAGGCTAAATGATTTCTTTAATTTCTTTAGTCAAAATACGCCGATAACTTGCATTTCTAATAATTTCAAACCCACTCGCTGTTTCAAAAATATTCTTACTTGACATATTGTTATGCTTTGGGAGGGTCATATTGCCAATAAGAAACACACGCACCAGTTGCTTTCACTCCAATTTATTATAAATTAAATTAAATTTATAAATTTAAGAATTTATAAATTTCCGGTTGGTTGGTTGGTTCCACAACCGGACGGTTGTTAATATATTGTCAAAGTTCTTTCGTCACACATTCCACTCTCCAACCAAAATTAAATAGAAAACATGAATGGAATAGCAACATCACAACTTACAATTAAGGACAAAATGAAAACGCACACACACATAGAAAAACCAACCAACCAGTAACATGTAAATAAACAAATAAATAAATAAACAAATATAAACACACACAGACACCCGGATGTAACACATGCGCAAACCAAGCACACAACACACGCAAAAACAAGATGGCGTAGGACAGAACAAAAGGAGAGGCACAAAAACAAAGAAAAGAATCCCCAGTCACTGAAGAGGTCACGGAATGTGTGACGAAAGAACTTTGACAATATATGAACAATCGTCCGGTTGTGGAACCAACCAGCCAACCGGAAATTTATTAATTCTTAAATTTATAAATTGAAAGCAACTGGTGCGTGTGTTTCTTATTGGCAACATGACCCTCCCAAAGTATAACAATATCGGTTTCAACACACGTTTTCAGATAAAGAATCTTACTAAACAAATTCAGAAACGAAATATATATATATATATATACACAGTGATGCTGGAGTTGGTGGTGATGACGATGACATGATGATGATGATGATGATGAGGGGAACGATGACAATGATAATAATGATGATGGTTGCAGGCATGCTGGATTTGATGGGGATGACGATGATAAAAAGATGGATAACAATGGTAGTTGGTGCATTGCAGATTCTTATTTTTCAGATCAGTTGACCAGAACGAAGATGTTTGAATGAGAAAACAATGCCAATCCCGCTGCCCTCAGGCAACATGAAGTTCTTTCTCTTAGCTTCATGTTCAGATGATGGGTCAGTGAATACACGAGATAGAGAGTGGAAATAATAGCAACATGTATATAAACACAGAATAACAAGCAAAATATATTACCAAAGATAAGCGGTAGATAGAGAGATATGGAAAGAAAATAAGAGGAGAAATAGAGTGCGAGGAATAATGTACAAGCAGTGGAAACATAAGCAATGCATACATAGCTTTCTAGATACATAGACAGTTAGACAGATAGTTATATATATATAAAGAGGAAAAAGGGACAAGCAATGGAAGTATAATAGAAAGAGAGAGAGAGAGAAAGAGGGAGAGAGAGATAGAGAGAGAGAGAGAGAGAAACAGAGAGAACGAGTGAGGGAGTGAGTGAGAGAGAGAGAGAGAGTGGGCGAGGAAGGAGAGGGAGAGAGAGAGAGTGTGTGTGTGTGTGTGTGTGTGAGAGAGAGAAAGAGAGAGCGCTGGAGAAGGAGGTGAGCAGCGGATTAGAAATTCTCGCTAGTTACATAAGGCAGCTGATACATGTAAGCAATGTTGTACATCGTATCAACAGATACGATAATCTGCAAAATAAATGTGACACTCACGCACATACCACACACACGCACATACCACACACACACACACACACACACACACACACACACACACACACACACACACACACACACACACACACACACACACATATATCTAGGGCGGGTAAAATTCCCGATCTATATGTATATAATTGTTTCTACTTTTTGGCACAAGGCCAGCAAATAACCCAGTGCATTACTGGTACTTTATTTTATCGACCCCATAAGGATGAAAGGCAAAGTTAATATATATAATGTGAAGGCGCATGACTTAGTGGTTAGAGCATTGGGCTTGAAATTGAGAGGTTGTGAGTTCAATTCTTGGACCGGGTGATGCGTTGTGTCCTTGAGCAAGACGTCACTGGTGCCAAGCTGTATCGGCCATTGCCTTTCCCTTGAACAACATCGGTGGCGTGGAGAGAGTAGGCTGGTATGCATGGACGACTTCTGGTCTTCCACAAAACAAACCTTGCCCAGGCTTGTGCCTCAGAGGGAAACTTTCTAGGTGCAAAATCATGGTCATTCGTGACCGAGTGGGCCCCCCCCCCCCTCTCTCTCTCTCTCTCTCTCTCTCTCTCTCTCTATATATATATATATATATATATATATATATATATATATATATATATATATATATACATATATAAAATTATACATAGACATACGTATATATATATTTATTTATCGTATATATATATATATATATATATATATAAATTAATAAAGTAATGAATAAACAAAGAAACAGTTCCTTATATTTAAAAAAATTTTCATCATATTACGATCGTTTCTAGGATATATATGTGTTAGTGTTGGTATGCATATTCTATAGATCTATGTAAAATATTTATACAAACTATCAGGGGGAATATACATACCTACACATATATATGCTGTCTTCAGAAATAATGATATTTGTTTATTGAAAAAAACAAAGATTTAATACAATAGGTCTGTTTGGGAACAAGTTTTGAATTGACCAATAGAGAGATAGTGAAGGTCAAGATAGTAATCTAGTAGTAAAAGAACCTTAATTTATGGGTAGAGGAAGGTAGATTTCATTTTTGGATGGAAAAGGATATTATGAATGAAAGATTATTTTAGGGATGAAAGTAGGTCGTATGCTGACCTCAGAAATAATTATATTTGTTCATTGAATAAAATCTACAAAGATTTGATGTAGTCGGTCTGTTCGGTAACCAAACAGACTACATCAAATCTTTGTTGGTTTTATTCAATGAACAAATATAATTATTTCTGAGGTCAGCATACGACCTACTTTCATCCCTAAAATAATCTTTCATTCATAATATCCTTTTCCATCCAAAAATGAAATCTACCTTCCTCTACCCATAAATTAAGGTTCTTTTACTACTAGATTACTATCTTGACCTTTACTATCTCTCTATTGGTCAATTCAAAACCTGTTCCCAAACAGACCTATTGTATTAAATCTTTGTTTTCTTCAATAAACAAATATCATTATTTCTGAAGGGCGGTGGATTGGCAGTATCGGTAGAGGGTCGGACGCCATGCTTTCCAGCATAGTTACGTCCCTTTACGATCTGAGTTCAAATCCCGCCGAGGTTGACTTTGCCTTTCATCCTTACGGGGTCGATAAAATAAAGTACCAGTAATGCACTGGGTAATTGCTGGCCTTGTGCCTAAAGTAGAAACAATTATTTCTGAAGACAGCATATATATGTGTAGGTATGTATATTCCCCCTGATAGTTTGTATAAATATTTTACATAGATCTATAGAATATGCATACCAACACTAACACATATATATCCTAGAAACGATCGTAATATGATGAACTTTTTTTTTAATATAAGGAACTGTTTCTTTGTTTATTCATTACTTTATTAATTTATCTTGACTCTGTTTTCCGTTAATTTTCACCGAAAATAGTTTTTGAATGCATCTTCTCTTTTCATGATATCCGGATTACATTGAGTTCTTCATACGGATTGGACACTACCGTAAATTTTTGGTAGATTTATCTACATATATATATATATATATATATAAGATAAAAATACTTGAGTGCGTTAGAGTTAAAGACACTCGTCGTATTAGAGAAATGACAGTATAAGATATAGCTCAATGCTATCAAACAGAGCCGAAATAATTTATATAAAAAATTAACAAAGTAGCCTTAATATATCAAAAATCTTTAATTGCTGACAATGTTTCGTCCCATTAATTAGGTCTCATCAGAACAAGGAAAAATACTAGAAATATCATCGGCTAGAACAAGCCAAAATTCAGAAGAATAGTGAATGGATATTAAAGAAAATTCAGGAAAATTGCCATGGAAACACATGTTAAACCTAATGGGGTGCATTTGTAAATAAAGACTATAGGGCAAGAGAGAAAGCAAACATTAAACAAACTCACGTTAAAAGTACAATATAAGTCTAATACTTGAAATACAACATAGTAATATAATGCGAGAAATAAGATATAAAAATTATAATATAATATATAATACAATACAATACATAATACAGAAATAAAAATTTATATATATATATATATCTACACGCACTCCGACACATATATATACACACGCATATACACATTTACACATACGTATATTAACACAAATATATAAATATAAGCATTATAATAGAATAATCACCCAGACGGTGTGATTAAACAATACTAAAATCAATGAAAATAATATATTGACATTAAAAAATATATAAATACATCCTACGTACCATACATATTCAACAAAACGTGTATAAAAACATAATGTATTCCACAGGGTAAAAAAATAATAATAATACCATACAATACAATAAAGTATGGTGAAAAAAATATATATATATATTATATTCAGAGTTATAAACTCAAACAGTCCTTTACAATTAATTAGCTCAAAGAAAGAAGCATTTCTGAGCCGAGAAATACAAGTTAATATAAATTAATATATGATAAACACAAAAGTGTTTGTATTGCAAAAGACGAAGTTAGCGAGAATGAAATAAACTAATTCAAATAAAATATAGTTTGCCTGTCTCGATTTAAAATAATAAATCAATAAAAACAAACCCATATTGGCAAATAGCCGTGATACCTGGACAAATTTAAATTTCAAAATCCAAACCTGTTCCGCAGATAAATTTGAATTTCAAAACCCAAATAAGTTTCGCAATGATAGTATAAAAAGTGAAATATTCCAATTTTCTGTGCTTCTCAACAGGTATCCAGAAAAATTAGGATGTTTCACCTCTAAATAATTTAGAAGGTCTGGTTCACTAGCGCAAAGGCACGAGGTTTTCCAGCTCACTAGCTATCTCATATTTATGGCGCTAGAAATAACAGCCGTTTATATGGGATTAAAAATTAGCTCAACAGAAAGGAGCCGTAATATTCAGAGTTATAAACTCTTTTGTGTTTATCATATATTAAGTTATATTAACTTGTATTTCTCGGCTCAGAAATGGTTCTTTCTTTGAGCTAATTAATTGTAAAGGACTGTTTCAATAAGGCGAAGATTAAGTGTAGAAAGAATAAGGTTCATTAACCGTAGATGTAGAAGACAAAAATTAAACTATTAGCTATTCAAGGAGGCAATAAGATACACTCCAACCAAGGATGAATATAAAGATGGAAATATATAAGTCGACAACGGATGAATAAAAATATAATAATGGACAAGGTGTTAAATAGGCTAAAACAGCTAAAAGAACTAGAAAAACTAAAATAAGAATAAAAAAAAAAAATATATATATATATATATATATATAAAAGATATCTAGATAAGACGTCCAAGCCAGAGTAGGAAGGTGTGATTCCAAAAAATTTAACTACCTGAGCTTTTAGGTTTATAATTTTTATATAAATTATATATATATATATATATATATATATATATATATATATAATTTATATAAAAATTATAAACCTAAAAGCTCAGGTAGTTAAATTTTTTGGAATCACACCTTCCTACTCTGGCTTGGACGTCTTATCTAGATATCTTTTATATATATATATATATATATATATTTTTTTATTCTTATTTTAGTTTTTCTAGTTCTTTTAGCTGTTTTAGCCTATTTAACACCTTGTCCATTATTATATTTTTATTCATCCGTTGTCGACTTATATATTTCCATCTTTATATTCATCTTGTTCCTTCAACACCTTGTCCCTTCTACCATTTTATCAATTTTTAAGCTAACTCCAACAATGACAACACTAATAACTGACCAATGAGAGGAGAAGGGGACCTGTGACACGAAAATTCGTTTGTTTGAATTCATATGACTCCAGTTCCCCAGTGAATTAACAACCCAGCAAGGAACTGGGCATATCAGAGTATTGACAATATCATACACCTAAACAACATATGTACTTGTCTATACCATACTAATTCAAACTGCCTGAAGAGGTCACAGCCAAAGATGGCTGTCACTGAAATATATATAGCAGTAATAAACGAAGCTAAATTTTAATCATTTGACTTTTATTTAACTTTATTTTACACTACTCCGGAGTAACCAAACCAACCTGCGTACTTCGTCGAGTGCTCCAGCCTGCATACTGAGGTGTTGGTATACAACCAACATAAACTCAAAATCTATATATATATATATATATATGTATATATGTATGAAAAATTAAACGGAAACAACAGAGCAAACAACACAGTATAATGAAGAAATATGTTAGTTTAACGCTTGATATAGTAGGAAAATAGTCTCTACATTTTGGACATTAGTCTTTCATCAGAAAATACAATGAGAAATATTTCATGAACGACTTACGAAGTCGAATGGGTTTAAACTGATTGGGATTTCCTAACCGGAAAGAAAGAAACCGAGAGAGGGTACTTTCAATGTTTGTGAGGCAAAAGATTAATTCGGGGGTTTGTGTAAGGTCTCCTGCCTTTTGCAGAAATATGCTTAGCTGGCATATGTCTTTGTTTTATATGGTTATCATGACTCATAGAGTTATTGTTAGGGCGATACTTTCTCCTGTGTGTACTAAAACATTATACCCATATATATACACATATACACACACACACACACACACACACACACACACACACACACACACACACACACACACACACACACACACACACACACACACACACACACACACACACACACACACACACACACATATATATAAATAAGGAAAAAATTGAAATCGAAAATGCAACTGCAGTCTTTTTTTTTTAAATATATTTATTTGGTTCTTTTACCAGTTTTGCAGTTCTTGTACTTTTCAAAAGTAGAATTGAGATGGAGGGTTTGTGGTTCTTCTCACATCTGTGAGGAAAACCACAAATCTGCTGTAATTACCCTTACCGTACGGTTTCAAGTCTCGAAATAAATGGATAATCCATACGGAAATCCATGAGATGTCAACCTGTTACTTCTATCTAAAGACATTTTTTAACTCCACCCGTCCCTTCAATCTATCTTATTTCTCATTCTTTCTCCTGATGAAGGACTAGCGTCCGAAACGTTAAGATCCACTTTCTGCTATTTCAAGCGTTAACCTAATATATTCCTTCCGTATACTGTACCGATTGTGTTGTTATTTCTGTTTACCTTATATATATATATATATAATTATATATATATATGAAAATATGTTGCTGCTGAAATACTGTCAGCAGCAACACATCAACTTGACTGCCATTTCATCACTAGAGATTAAAAAACATAACCTCCAAAACAACATAATGTCCCTCATCAACAATCAGAGAAGAGCTGAAGAGGCCTGGGCCATTGAGAAGATCAAACTCAATCCCAAAGTGTTCTTTTCATTTGCAAAAAAACACAAAATCACTGGCTCTACTGTTGGCCCTCTAATTGATGAAAATGGCACTCTTCAAGACAATGCTAAAACCATGGGTGAGATACTGCAGAAACAATACTGCTCTGTTTTCAGCAATCCTGATATGGCCGATCTGGGCTGTATCGGCGATGTTACTCCCCATTACACCTTATCGGACATAACGTTTGGCGCCCCTGATGTCTTGGCGGCAATAAAGGAAATCAAGCATAATTCAGCAGTAGGTCCCGATAGGTTCCCTGCTTGTGTCTTGAAGGCGTGTCAACACCAACTTGCTTCTCCTCTTGCCAATCTGTGGCGGAACTCACTGGATGCTGGATATGTGCCAGAAAACCTTCTATCCCAGTCTGTTGTCCCAGTTTTCAAAAAGGGAAACAAATCCCTTGCCGTGAATTACCGTCCAATCTCACTCACCTCTCATATCATTAAGGTATTTGAGCGAGTGGTGAGATCGCGAATGACCCACTTCCTTGAGAGTAACAATATGCTGAACTCCAACCAGCATGGATTCCGTAATGGAAGGGATTGCCTGACGCAACTACTGCATCACTTTGATGACATTTTGAGAGCCTTGGGAGAGGGTTCCAACACTGATGTTATCTACCTTGATTTCAGCAAGGCCTTTGACAGGGTTGATCATAACATAACATTCTACTGAGAAAGCTGTCCAATATTGGTGTCACTGGAAAGCTGCTGCAGTGGATCAAGAGCTTCCTGTCAAACAGAACCCAACATGTTGTAGTTGAGGGAGTCAAATCAAGCCCAGCCAAAGTCAGTAGTGGAGTCCCACAAGGCACTG
>CAXHJY010001343.1:0-12500 GCA_964016885.1 Eledone cirrhosa
CATCACCGTTTTACGTCCGTTCTTCCACGCTAGCATGGGTTAGACGGGTTGTCCTGTTGTGGGCAGTGTCTGGTCGGCTGACCATGCCTTGCTCATACAGGAACTGATCTGGCTTGATTTCTACAGCTGGATGCCCTTCCTAACACCAACCTCATTTACAGTGAGTGCTGGGTGCTTTTTCGTGGCGCCTACACGTCCACTTTACAGTGTGGGCTGGGTGCTTTTTTGCCGTGGCACCACCACGGCCACCTTGCGGTGGGGGGGGGGGGGGCATATTGTTTATATGCTTCAGCATGTACCCATGGGAGGTCGGGTACCCTGTATTACTGCGTGACGCCAGAAGTCACGGTCGTGTGTCATTGACTTTGAGAGGTGTAGTTGGGTAAGGTCGGCTTTTATCACCTCATCCCAAGTCATCTTGGGTCTCCCCACTCCGCGGTTTCCATCAACTTCTAGTGCTCTGCACCTTTTTATGCAGCTGTCATCCTTCATACGCATCACATGTCCATACCAGCGTAACCGCCTCTCCTGCACGCAGCATTTGATTCCTCTTATGCTCAGTCTCTCTCTCAATTCATTTATGCTTTGTCGTTCACGTATATTACTGTTACACATCCATCGGAGCATGCAGGCTTCGTTTCTCTCTAATCTACGTAGGTCTTCCACCTTCAGCGCCCAGGTCTCACTACCATGCAACATCGCTGTTCGGATACACGCATCATACAGTCTGCCTTTCATTCTGAGGGAGAAGCCTTTTGCAGCTAGCAGTGGTAGTAGTTCCCTAAACTTCTTCCATCCCGTTCTTACCCTAGTTATTGTACTTTCTGAGCACCCACCTCCGTTGCTAATTCGGTCACCTAGGTAGCAGAAGCTGTCTACTGTTTCTACAGGGCCCTCCCAGAGATTGGTGGTACTTGTTTCCTGTGGCTGTTTGCTTGCTGTTTCAGCACAGCTGCTGCATGTGAATCCTACATTCTTAATTAAGCTTCCTGAGATCCCGCTACATCTCTTGTGTACCCATTGTTTGCATTTGGGGCAGAGAATGGAGTTCCTACCTACACCTTTCCTACATACTGAGCAAGGCCATTTCCCTGAGGGGATCTGGGTTCTGTTTTCTCGTCTACTTACAAGGACCTTAGTCTTTGTCATGTTGACTTTGAGGCCCTTTCTATCTAGTCCCTGCTTCCAGGTTTGGAATTTATTCTCTAGTTCTGCCATAGATTCAGCTATGAGTGCGAGGTCATCAGCATACAGGAGTTTCCATGGGCATCCGGTCTTAAACTCCTCCGTTATTGCCTGCAGGACTATGATGAACAGGAGAGGGCTAAGAACAGAGCCCTGGTGGACCCCAACCTGTACGCTAAATTCCTCGCTATACTCATTGCCAATCCTAACTTTGCTGACTGCTCCCCTATACATGGCTTGTACCGCTTTCACAAGCCATTCATCTACTCCTAGTTTTCTAAGAGCCCACCAGATTACTGCACGTGGAACTCTGTCAAAGGCTTTCTCAAGGTCGACAAATGCCAAGTAGAGTGGCTTACTTTTAGCTAGGTACTTTTCCTGTAATTGCCTCACAAGGAAGAGGGCATCAGTGGTGCCTTTCCCTGGTACAAACCCAAATTGCATATATTATATATATATATATATATATATATATACACACACACACTGTATTATTATGGTTGATAAACAAAAGGTTGAGAAGACCCTTCAATTTTATCAAGGACACAACTTCCCTAGTGCTGGTGCCATGATACAATGCACCCAGTACACTGTATAAAGTGATTGGTGTTAAGAAGGGTATCCAGCCAGAGAAAGTATGCAAAAGAAAGAGTTGAGATGACTCTTTAGTTGTACCAAGGACATGACAATGACAGTGTTGGTGCCACACTAAAATACACCCAGTACACTCTGTAAATTGGTTGATGATATGAAAGGCATCTGGCTGTAGAACCCATGCCAAAGTTATGAACATATGTGAGATATGCCACCTATCCCCACCCCTGCCACTTGGTTAGGGACATTCCATCCAACTCGTGTCAACATGTTTAACATCCAATCTCAATGCTGGCTAGTGCAACCAGTACTTTAAAACAACCTCCTCTCATGACAGTCATGTGCACAGTCACATTTACTCCAATTCCTTCAGTTTTCTATCAGATATGTCATTATTCCTACCACTCTATATACTCCATTTACTTTCTCCTTTCCTCTATTTTCTATCCATCATTTAAAAAGGGATATGACGGGGCTGGGATTTTAAAAGGAAGTGTGTGTTAAGAGGAAGTGTAATTATTTAAATTCCTTTTACTGTCCCAACATACACAACCCATTTATATCCTGCTTGCTTCTCCACCACCATCACTACCACTACCCTATCATATTTCCCATCACTATCATTATGATACCATCTGTCTTCAGTAAATGTATGGAATAACTGACCTATTATGGTCACTATATAAGGCAGTTGATTTGGCAGAGTTGTAAAGAGCATTGGATATTTGTGTGGGGGTCTATGCATTTTAAAGTTGAATCCCATTGAGGTCCACTTTATCTTTCTCCCTCTCATGTTCTATAAAGAAAGTACATTCCTTTGGATAAAAGGAGAGAGGATTGAGAGAGTGTCCGTGTCTAAGTGTGACTGCATAGACACCTAAAGCCTTTAGCGAAAGCATTGAAAATATTATCAAGTCATATGAGATTGCAAGTGACGGCTGTAGTTGTCCTTTTTTATTACTTGTAGATGTCCTTTTTATTACCTTATTTTTTCTTTATCTTTTAAAATTTTATCAAACACATCTGAATAAAAGGCAGTTCATCTTGCTCTGGTGAGATTCTTAACTGGAGTTCTGTAATCATCAGTTCCAGCTATGTGACCATATATTTTCTTTAGCATAAAGCTTAAAAATATTTTGTTAAGGCAAGGAATGATTAATTAAATTATTCTCTAGTGACACTGTAAAGTGATCGGTAATAGGAAGGGCATCCAGTCCTAGAAAACCTGCCAAACAAAGGGTTGGGAGGATCTTCAGCAATGTCAAGGACATGGTGACCTCCCTAATTCTGGTGCCACAATAAAATGCACTCGGTAAAGTATGGGAATGTATAAGGTAAAATTCTGTTATATTGAAAAATTTGTTATAATGAATACCATTATAACAAATTTTTCAGTATAACAAAATATATTTCAGTCCCCCGAGATGATAAACACTTAAGTACACTTACACTTAAGTATTGACTCAATTTGTGAAGATATTTCCAACTCTTGCTATCAGGGAAGATGGACATTAAATGCCAACGATGATTATGATGATGAAACTTGATTTACCAATCTACATTGGATGAAAGCAAAAGTCGAATCTTGGTAATATTCTAACCCACATCTGTGTGGCATGAAGCTGTAGCTTTTAGTCAAACACTCTACTCACTTGATTATCTCTAGCTAAATATTGCACAAACAATTGGATTGGCTTAACTTTGGAATCAATAGTGTATTATAGAAACTACACAATAGACTTTGTTTTGTTCTGTCAATAATACAAAATCATCAACTAAAATGCTGACAGACTCAGTCATGATGATAATAATAATAATAATGGTTTCTGATTTACACACAAGGCCAGCAATTTGGAGAGTGGGGAGAGTCTATTAAATCGACCCTAGTGCGTAACTGATACTTTATTTTATCAGCCCTGTAGGGACGAAAGGTAAACCTAACCTTAGCAGATTTAGAACCCAGAATGGCAAAGGGATGTAACTTAATGCTGCAAAGCATGTCCGACACTTTACAGATACTACCAATCTACCGCCCTCAATAATAACAATAAAGGGTGATGTTGATAAACTATACTTAAGGAAATCTGAAGGTGGGAGAGGTCTTATCAGCATGGAGGACTGTATTCAGATGAAGAGCTGTTTACACAAATATGTGTCTGAGAGTAACGAGTCAATGCTAAAGGCTATATTGAAGAAGGAAACAATAGACTGGGGGGGGGGGTCTAAGTAACAACAAAAAGGAAGAACAACCTGAATGAAAAGGACCTTCATAGCATCTTTTTAAAGAAAACAAAATTCAGAGGGAATGCAACTGGCTGCATAGGAGCAACCCTATAGAATGAAGTGGATGAAACACAATATTGACAAGGAGGAGGCTAGCTTGCTCTGGAGGATCTGTGGAGAGAGGAAACTGGCTTACATTGTATCCGAGTGTTAACACTTAGCCCTGACTCACTATAAAGGATGGAGGCATGATATCATAGGAAAAATGATTCACTGACATTTATGCAAACTGATACAGTGATAGAAAACGATCATATGAAGTGTGGGATTTCAGGATACTAACAGTCAATGAACTAGTACACAATAGACTTGAATTTGGGACTCATGAGATCAAGGTCGTCTATCACCATACGAGCACTAGGTACTATCTCAAAGA
The DNA here is from genome assembly GCA_964016885.1 of Eledone cirrhosa. Lineage (NCBI taxonomy): Eukaryota > Metazoa > Mollusca > Cephalopoda > Octopoda > Eledonidae > Eledone > Eledone cirrhosa. The sequence goes on from CAXHJY010001343.1 coordinate 4,439, forward strand.
GTTTCCAAGGCTGGTTAAAGAACATTAGCCTAGCCTTCTTTTTTGGAACACTCTAAAAGGCATGCCTACTGGGAACAGTAAGGACTTTCCGATATGTCCTGAATATCTGAGGCTGCAGATAGCGGCTTGATGTTCATTAGGGCAAATTTTCCGGTTAAATAACATCAATGACCGAGATAGAAAATCAATAATAATAATAATTTCTTTTAGTGGCCACAAGGGCAAAAGACATTGAGAACAATACAAGGACGAAGTACAACACAAAATGGAGTTTACATCGAATAAAAAAGTTTGAAAGCAACAAAAACCATAAATGCAATAATAATAATATAATACAAAAATCTTGAAATTGAAATATAAAAGATGTGAGGCATGAAAGTAAAAATAGTGCCAAGAATAACTGGAGCACTGGGTATGATAAAAAATAATATGAAAAGATATAATACACTATCCAAAAATTAGCTCTGCAAAGTACAGCCCATTATTATCTGAAGGGCGGTGGATTGGCAGTATCGGTAGAGGGTCGGATGCCATGCTTTGACGCATGGAGTTACGGCCCTTGCCATTCTAAGTTCAAATCCCACCGAGGTTAACTTTGCCTTTCATCCTTATGGGGTCGATAAAATAAAGTACCAGTAATGTACTGGATAATTGCTGTAGAAAAGTAGAAACAATTATTATCTGAATATGCTTTGGTGATCCATCTGAATATAGATTGCTACTTTTTCGGCAGATCTGCTGCTGTTCCCAATGTCAGGGCAGTGGATTAGCAGAATTGGTAGAGCATCGGACATGCTTAGCGACATAGAGTTATAGCCCTTTACGTTCTGAGTTCAAATCCCGCCGAGGTTAGCTTTGCCTTTCATCTGTACAGGGTCGATAAAATAAAGTACCAGTAATGTACTGAAGTCGATTTAATTGACTTTCCTCTCCCCCTTCAAATTGCTGGCCTTATGCCTAAATCAGAAATCATTATTGATTCAATAGCACAGCTCAAATAGAACCAAATTCATACACAAGACAACATATACCCTTCAAGATTATAAATAATAAAATAATAAAACTCATATTACACAAACAAAACAAACACTAAAATAAACTCCATAACAAAACAAGATTAATACAGTACACTAACAAGAGGAGTCTATACTCCCCCACTCCCACACCCCAAAATATGAACACAATGCTGCACACATCTCAAAAGCACATGACTGCACCAAGTGATGCAGTAGAAACTTTCATGACAAAATAAATATTTCTAATATAGGTAGTAGGTCAGAAATTTTAGGGGAGGAGAAAGCTGACTAATCAACCCATATTTGACTGATCCTTTATTTTATCGACTGAGTGGATGAGCGACAGAGTTGACCTGGGTGGGATTTGAATTCTGAATGTAAAGAGCTGGAATAAATATTGCTAAGCATTTCTCTGATGCTCTATTTATCCTAATAATTGTTTCTACTATTGGCACAAGGCCAGCAATTATCCCAATGCATTACTGGTACTTTATTTTATCGACCCCGTAAGGATGAAAGGCAAAGTTAACCTTGGCGGGATTTGAACTCAGACCATAAAGGGGCGTAACTCTAAGCTGGAAAGCATGGCGTCCGACGCTCTACCGATACTGCCAATTCACCGCCCTATTATCCTAATAATGATTTCTTTCTTTATTTATAATAATAATAATAATAATTTGTTTCTACTTTTGGCACAAGGCCAGCAATTATCCCAGTGCATTACTGGTACTTTATTTTATCGACCCCGTAAGGATGAAAGGCAAAGTTAACCACAGCGGGATTTGAACTCAGATCAAAAAGGGCCATAACTCTATGCTGCAAAGCATGGTTTCTGATGCTCTACTGATCTAATAATTTAACAAGTCACAGTGATGGTGGGGTTGTGGTTTTCGAAATTCAATGTTAGGAAAAATATCTTCGAAATTAACTTAGTTAAATGAAATAAAATTTTTATTTCAAAAGTGGGAATATAGTTAGAACCAGTCAGAATTGATGTGTGACCGAGTCTTCAACCAATCATCTGGGACTTCATGCCTCCTCTTCCTCACATGAAATCAATTAATCAAAGTAATGATCAATGTATTGACTTTTGAACAGGATTCAGCAAAGTGATTAATTAGGTAAGCTAGTCATTATAACTGATAAAACTATTTTAGAATTGGCAGAAGCATTAGAGTGTTGGATTATAGGTCTTGTAATTTGTTTCATCTGCCTGGGTTCTGTGTTTGAATCCCATTGAGATCAACTTTGCTTTTCATCCTTTCAAGCTTGATAAGTAATGCACTGCCAGTTAAGCAAGGATGGTGGATTGGTGGACTTATTAGAGTCAGAGAGGATGTTTTACGGTATCTGTTCCAGCTAAGTTCAAATCCCACCTCTTGTCACTGGAAAAGCAGTCTCTTTTATATCATCGTTCATAGAGACATGATGCCTGAATACAAAGAAACACAATAGCTAACTTGTTAGTATGCTCAACTTCAAATCCCAAAACTCATGATTGTGGTTAAGCAATTAACTTCAGAACTACATAGCTTCAGATTCAGTCCCAGTGAGTCGTACCTTAGACAAGTGTTTCCTACTATAGCCTCAGGCCAACCAATGCCTAGAGTGAATTTAGTAAACAGAAACTGTAGGAACCTGTTTATGTGTGTGGTGTGTATGTGTATATACCACACATACAAACAGTCATTTCGACAGTCAGTAAAAAAACCGCAAGTGGTGACATTCTTTGTGTCACCCATAAACAATACATCTTGTAGTGTATCAGTTTGATGAATTTTAGCAGTATATAGTAAACTTAAAATATTGTATGGGTTGGTGTTGGTAAAGGCTGTAGAAAACCTGCCTCAAAAGTCTCATCACAGAAAAAGTGGAAGAAGTGGACATAAAAATGATGGTGATAATGATGATGATGATGACAACGCTGAAAATGATGAACATCTCTAATATATACATTCAATTTTGAAAATTACCTGCGTTTCCACACTCAGATCAACTAACAAACCTCCATCACCATCCTTCGCTTCAGAATTCGATGTTGGACCAAAAGGGTCAAACTCATCCATATTGCCAGTTGATTCTGTCATTGGCTGGGATTCTGAAAGGTCTACGAGTGAATCTAGCTGTGACATTTTGGTTCTGAAAAATAAATAAGGAGAGAAAAAATAAGAGAAAGAAAATATACATACACAACAATATTATTCTGAAAAAAATAAGGAAGTGAATTGGCAGTATAGGTAGAGCGTCAGACACCATGCTTTGCAGCATAGAGTTATGAACCTTTATGTTCTGAGTTCAAATCCCGCCGAGGTTAGCTTTGCCTTTCATCTTTATGGGGTCGATAAAATAAAGTATCAGTAATGCATTGTAGTAATTGCTGGCCTTGTGCCAAAAGTAAAAACAATTATTATGAAAAAAGTAATTAAAATATTACACCAGTTATAGTTAAGTAGTTCATATGGTGTATCATGAGTTATGGAGGCAGAACAGAGTTGAAGACATGGGAAAAAGAAGTGAAAGCTGAACTTCACAAAGAAAATAATTGTTTCTTCGTTAGGCACAAGGTCAGCAATTACCCAGTGTATTACTGGTACTTTATTTTATCGACCCCGTAAGGATGAAAGGCAAAGTTAACTTCGGCGGGATTTGAACTCAGAATGGCCGTAACTCTATGCATCAAAGCATGGCGTCCGACCCTCTACCGATACTGCCAATCCACCGCCACAAAGAAAATAATAAATGACAACATGTAACAAGATGATTTCTTGGAGAAGATCCTTCAAACCAATGCAAGTGTGGAAAAATCGTCATAAAATACTGATCACACACACAAGCTGGCAATAACGGTCAGTGACAAACAGAGTATCGGATGGAAAGCATCACTTGCTGTGTAGTTAGTTATTATGGTGATATCTGTCTGTCTTTCACACATTTTGTATACAAAAAATAATTTCGTTTTATGAACATTTCGAGTGATGAAAGGCCTTGAGGAACGAATTCAGTTCGCGAATCGAGGTTCCACTGTATATAAGCCAATAAATATGTGACAAGAAACAAAAAAACAACAAAAAAAAAAAAAAACAATGGCAAGATAGAGGGGTCAGCTTATATTCAAGGTCAATATTTTGCCAATTTTCACTGACTTCAAAATTCTTTCACTTTGGAGGTAAATATTACATTGATTTCACTTTTGAGGTGACTATTAAACTGGTTTCACTTTTGATGTAAAATTTGTATTTCCTATTGTTTTTTATATGTTTTGAATGAATATGGCCTTCAGAGTGGTTGGAAATTGGTAAAAATTCCTTATGTAATGGAGTTATGAAGCAAAAACTATTCTCTAAACGACACTTAAAACATTTTGAATATCAAAACATTAAGACTTCATAAATATATTCTCCTCACCCCCCACGAGAATTTCAAAAACGCACCATCTAAACATGTGTTGACTTATAAATTTCTTATATATATTTCTCCGACATAAAATAGACATATTCGAGTATATATGGTAAACTCTCAAAGTTAATTTACCTGCTTAATTGTAATTCTAAGAGTAAAACCGGATCTATTTGCAGGCAAGGAACAAATATGGAAATGTTTCATAGTATAACCTACTCAAGCTTACTTGACCAGTTCCCAAACATTTTACACATAAAAAAATATAATTTGTTGCATAATTAAATGAATAATGGTACAAATTGGTATATATAAGATAAGGGGTGACAAAATTTCTTTCTCAGTTGAAGAAAGAAAAAACTTAGTGATAATTGCCAGTTTAAATGCTAAAGGGTTGAGTTATGATGTTTGTTTTTCAACATATGCTCCATCTAGGTCAATACACTTCTGCAAATGTTGATACCAGCCTTTAAGTCCATCTGGGTAAAACTGAGGGCCATGCGAGTTAAACCATGTCAAAGCAGTTTTTTATCTTCAGCCTCATCTCTTCCACTTCTAAAACAACTTATCCATTTGTAGGTTGTTGATTTCTTTGGGGCATTTCCCCATAAACTTGCTCCAGAGCATCAATGATTTGGCTGCTCTTCCACCCTAGCTTCACCATGAATTTGATGTTTTGATGGAGACCATGTTGCTCGAGCAGCGCCGTGTTGCAACATGCATTTAAAGATTCATGTAAGAACATGTTATGACACATTAGTACGAGAACGTACAGGTGCATTGATATCAAAATCCCTACAAATGATTTTTAGCTATATACTTTTCCCAACAAACTTTTTGAAGCCCCCTCGTAGACACAGTGCTGAAACACAAGGGTTTTCCTTTATGAACTGGTCTTAAAATGGCAGAGGATAATGTGAGGTGAAGATCCCTTGAAATCACCCCAATGGGCATGAAATATGGACTAAATGAAAATGTTTTTTGTATGTTAACGGAATCACAATCTTACACATGGACACATTACATTTCCAGTGAAGATCATTCTAAATACAGTTTGAAATAGATGGGAAATATTAATGTCCTCTTTCACTTAATGTCCTCTAACCCAACTGATATGATTCTTTTCCTGAAAATGTTCAAACTCCAGAGAACCAAATGTTATACCGCCTCCAAAACATCAACATACATAGGCACTTTTATATAAGGCTCTTGAACATACTTTTGCATGATGCAGGGGATTGGTTTTCTCCTTATAGTGCTGTTTTGTACTTTTCAAAAATATCTTAATGTTGTTTCATGTGGTACAGGAAGTTAAGAGTTAAATTTTATACAAGGACACCGTCTTACATGTGAAGTGAGGATAGTTAACTGTAAATACCGGTCGCCATGAAATCTAGTAATATATGTATTGTTCAAACATGTATTGTTGAAATGTATATTGTTGAAATGTATATTGTTTGAACAACCAGAAAATCAACAAAAGACTATGAATCACTTTTACGTAATTGAATATGAATAAATTTACGATATACATTTGGAACATTTTACCCTATTCTCATTTCAATTCTTTCAAACAAACAAACATTAAGGTTCAATTTCTAAAACTAAGCCCTTCCTTCCTTTTCCCTTTTTTTCGATCCAGACTACTACTACTACTACACACACACAAAAACAAAACAAAAAAACTGATTTAATTTGTCTGGTCAATGAAAACTATGACTGACAACAATAATTCTTTGCTGTCCTGATCCCACCACTAACCCTTCATAATGAAATAAATGAAACAAAGAAACCATCTATATATTAGACACTCCCACTAACTATTGTGCATGAAGAATGAGGGAGAACTAATCTCCTGGGAGCAATATAATAATGGTTTCTAATTTAGGCACAAGGCCAGTAATTGGGGGGGGGGGGATTAAATTGACACCAGTGTATTACTGGTGATTTATTTTATCGACCCTGTTAGGATGAAAGGCAAAGCTAACCATGGCAAGATTTGAATTCAGAATGTAAAGGACCATAACTCTATGTGGCAAAGTATGTTGTCTGGTGATCTACCGATTTGCCAATCCACTGCCCTTTGGAGCAATATGATAATGGCTTTTAATTTAGGCACAAAGCCAGCAATTTCTGAGGGGGGGGGGGGGGGGGTGATTAAATCAACCTCCCAGTACTTGACTGGTACTTTATTCAAGGATTAAAGGCAGTGTTTACATCAGCTGGATATGAACACATGTTAAGTAAGAGCTGTAACTAATTATTGTAAAGCATGTTGTTTAATGCTCTAATGCTTCTGCTATTGCACTGCTCTTACTAACCCCTCATAATGAAATAGAAGAAACTAAGAGAGCATCTATAAATTAAACACTCCCACAAACTTGCAGTGCATGAAGAGTGAGGGAGATTTAATATGCTTTCAGCAATATAATAATAACAGCATCAGTTTTTTTCTATTCAACATCTCTGCCTGACTCATCAAACAGGTATTGTCTCCTTCCTAAAAACATGGACAATGAAATTCAGAAAAAAAAAATCTGGCATGCATAGACAATGACAATATTTTCACTTCCACCTTGACAGGATGACATTTTAAATTGTAACTGGAGTGATAGGTCATTTGCTTTCTTTTGCCTTATTTTTTCTTTTCTTTTAATAAATGCCCTTTACTTTATAAACGGAAAAAATGAAACAAAATTTAATTTCCCACTCTTAGTACGGCTGTTACTTAAATATAAGTATGTACACTTACATACATATATGTATACAGACGCACAGTAGTATGTATATATATATACATACATGCACACATATATAAATGCACGGTGTGTTTGTAAACAAACATCCCGTATTAAGCCGCAGTGTCTAGCTACCATCGTTGCTCGTTTGTTCAACACTGACAAAGGAACGCTGTACTAGTTTCAAGCTTATTAGCTATCGTCAGCAACTATACTTTTCTGCCAGATTGTTGAACGTATATACTTACCTTATGCATATTAACGGCCGATTAACCCACTCAATATGCAAATTGGGCTACTCAGCCGTTAATATGCATAAGGTAAGTATATACGTTCAACAATCTGGCAGAAAGGTATACATTGCTGATGATAGCTAATAAGCTTGAAACTAGTACAGCGTTCCTTTGTCAGTGTTGAACAAACGATGGTTGCTAGATACTGCGGCTTAATACGGGATGTTTGTTTACAAACACACCGAGCATTATAATAAATGTTCGGTGAATCCATACGTGTATATATATATGTGTGCATGTATGTATATATATATATATATACATACTACTGTGCGTCTGTATACATATATGTATGTACGTGTACTTTACTATATAGTACTAGTACAAAGTCATCCCAATATATACAGACTGATTTTTAAACAATAGTTTGCCACCACAAGAGGTAGCATCCATGGAAATTAGTACGCACAGCTTAAATGAAACAGTCTATTAAGATTAGATTAGATTAAACAGAAGCATCTCATTCAGATGTTTGACAATTTTCAAATAGTAAAAGGATATTTTTTCCTTTGTGTTGGAGGGATGTAGTCAATCATATCAACCCCACTATTTATTATTTTCAAGTCTGTTACTTAATCAATATTTATGATGCGCGCACGTGCATGCGTGTGTGTGTGTT
>CAXHJY010001343.1:17500-32500 GCA_964016885.1 Eledone cirrhosa
AAGCCATGTGGCTCCATAAATATACACGGGTGTGTATGATTGTGTATCGAAGATTATATTAATAAAAGGAATTCCAACTTTGTCTGATTTACTTGTTTTATTTACAATCCTTTAAAATGTATAATGGTATTAGAATGATCATCACATCACTCGTCGACTACTGTCGAGATGATGGATCTCACTCTCATGCCCCAGAATCCCCTGTCCCCCATCGCTGCCCCCAGGTCCTGTCTGCTGATTCCCGTATCCCTAGAGATAACGTCAGGGAATGACAGCTTCCTACTCCTAGTCAGGCTGGAGTCAGGGTTCCAGAGCAAGAGAGCGGATATGATTTCATTGCTTGCACGGTGACAGCGGCCAGCAAATTGAGCTCTCCGTGATTTTAGAAGGGCAGAGGCTCGAGGGAGTTTGCCATAGATTTTAGACAAGGTGGGATGTCGTTTCCAGGATAGGTTTTGCACTCTCATTAAGAGGCGGGTATATGTGCCATCCAATCTCCTCTCAAGTTGTGATGTTAGTGTCCAAGTTTCGGATCCATAAAGTAATATGGGCTTAATGGTTGCTTGGAATATTTCCAGTTTTAGCTTGTTGGTAAGTTGAGATGTCCATATGGCGTGCATGTCATTGCACGCTGACCATGCCATACCTTTCCTGGTTAGAAAATCTTTTTTGGAGGAGGAGCTATATGAGCCAAGATACTTGTAATCTTCCACCTGCTTAAGGGTGGTACCATTAAGGGTTCTGATGGGGTAGTTTGGGCTGTTTGTGCATCTGTTCACACACTCAGTTTTGGATCCGTTGAGGTATAGTCCAACACAGTTGGACGCTTGCTCTAATGACTTCAAAAGACTCAGCATTTTCCAGTGACCGACTGATCAATGCGATGTCGTCAGCAAAGTCGGTGTCGGTCAAGTATTTTGCTGGGTAGCGTGAGCTTCTCCTAGGCTGTAGTTGGTATCCCCTATCCTGAATCCTATCCACAGACATGCACAAAACATAATCCACAACAATGATAAACAGATACGGAGCAAGGGTATCGCCCTGTAAAATTCCAGCAAGGATTTAGAATGAAATAGTATGGTAGAATATTAAATGTTAAGTGTTAATTGAACAAGTACTTTCATGCTTTCCCAATCTTCAGGTTCATATTCTGTGGTGACGGTCAAGTTTGCAATTTTCAACTGTAATGAGATGGGTAAATTTTGTGCCTTATATACAGTGAAAAGCGGCTACAGGATGCTAAATTTTGCAAACTGTATTTCAACCAATCGGTGTGTAGTTTCAAACCGTACTAAGAGTGAGAAATGAAATTCGGGCTGTTTGTTTACAAACAAACCGAGCATTATAATAAATGTTCGGTAAACCTATACGTACATATATTTATGTGTGCATGTATGTATACATATACATACTTCTGTACGTCTATACATATACGTATGTACATATACATACTTATATTTAAGTAACAGCCGTACTAAGAGTGAAAAATGAAATTTCGTTTCATTTTTTCCATCTATATATATACTAGCTGACGTACCCAGCTTCACCCGGGTAAACAGATGATAAGAGAGGACAGGTTAAAGAGAAAATGACTGTATTGGATGTTTGTCTGGTTACAGTAAGAGGTGAGTCTGTGGTGTCTGTGTGATACAAACAAAAATAGTAAAAAAAAAAAAAAAATCTTCCAGATATACCAGATTCTTCGTTCTACTGTTTGTGCATAGTATATGAACAATTCTAGGTGCTCCCACCTAGAGTAGTGCTTCTAGGAGATGGTTCATCTTCTGCCTGACTGTAAAACGTGTATCATTGCATAGACGTGGTTGTTCCACGTTTCTCAAAAGGATGATGGAAATTCCAATCTTTTATATTATATGTAGATATAGATATAAATGATTAATATAAAAGATGATGCTCAGCCAGTTCGTCTTCAACCATCGCAGCACGCCGTCACTATTTGGCTCGTGTTTCGTTGGCGTTGTTCAGTCAGCTCCTCTTCATTCATGGCGGCACGTCTTCGCCTCTGAAGTTTGGCGTTCCGATGGCGCTGTTCGGCCCGTTTTTCTTCATTCCTGGCTGCACGCCGTCGCCGCTGTAGTTCACTGCTTGATAAAGTCGAATTGCTTTTACTTTCTGTGGAACGCTGCACGCACGCACACAAACATACGCGCACGTACATACACACGTACACATAGTAATAGTTACAGCGTTCACTTTGCCTCTGTTTCTTACTCTCCCCTCTCACTTCCTCATTGGCATTATGCATATTAATTTAAGTTTGGCGTCGTTGAGGTTGGCGGAGTTATTTGAAACCTATGAACCAATGATAATCGAGAATTATGACACACGGAATAATGACATTGTTGAAATTAATATATATATATATTAATAACTGGCAAACGCTATGAGAGACAGAGATGGATGGAGGAAACGTGTCGTAGAAAGCCGAGCAAGCTCGACCTGATGATGATGATATATGTATATGTGTGTGTATGTGTGTATACACACACACAATGGACATCCACAGTATCCATCTACCAAATTTCATTCGCAAGGCATTGGTGTCACACAGTGGGACTGAATGCAAAACTACAGGACTGCAAAGTAAAGCCCTTTAACTACACAGCCATGCCTGTACCTATACTTAACACAAATGTATACAAACGCACACACACACTTGAATATAAGCCTGGAAATGGTGAAAAGAACAAATCAAAGACCAAATCCAATTGACTTCAGGTGCAATGAAGATTTGCAAGACATTTCAAAGAGTTTCCTAGAATGAATATATGCACACACACACACACACACACACACACTTCTGTACTAGATAGATATATACATACATACACACAAATACATACATACTATATGTATAAACATATTTTTATGAGAAAGTTAGAAGCTTCATCAAATGTTTTTTATTATAAAATAGTCTAAATAAGGCATATAAAAAAAAAATGGGCATTAGCACGTGTGGTCCTACAGGTGCTAATGCCAGTTTTTTCTGTTAACTCTTTAGCATTTAAACCAGCCATATCCAGCCAGAATTCTCTCACCTCTTGCTGTTCAAACCGGATGTACTGTTCTCAAAATAAATAATATCAAAATCTCATAGATTTGATATTATATGAGATAAAGTGTTAACTATATTTACTCAAGTATTTTCACAGTGATGTAAATGCTAAAGGGTTAAGGGAGCTTATATGTCCCATTATTTAGACTATTCTTCCATAGTAAAAAATATTTGATGAAACTTCTACGTTTCTCATAAAAATATCAAATTCCATACATTGTTTCTCAACACACGTTTGTTTATACTATTACATATATACATACTACATATATATATATATATATATATATATATATATATATATATATTTTTAAGTATCAAAAGACACTTACCAGGAGAGTTAAGTTTTATAGAGGTATTAAATTAGATTGTACTGTTACACATTATATGTAGCACCTTATTTTACTTTTACAAAGAGTGTAGCAGTTGGGGACAACCCCCCAACAGAAAGTTTGCTCATCAGGCTAAAAACTTACTGTTAGGGTTGTCACCAACTACTCTATTGATTTAAATATTCTGGTCCATGTTTAAACATGTTCACATATCTTACTTTCTTAGTAAAACACACTGTAGTTAACAAATGTATATATCATCATCATGCGTTTTTTGTTTCATGGTGGCTACTATCCTCTCACCAGTGTGTGTGTGTGGTGTGTGTGGTGTGTGTGGTGTGTGGTGTGTGGTGTGTGGTGTGTGGTGTGTGGTGTGTGGTGTGTGTGTGTGTGTGTTTTTATCCATTTATTTAATTAATTTTTTTTTTTCTTTATTAGTTGGTGAATTTGCAGAGTCAATGGCTTAGTGGTTAGAGCATTGGCCTTGCAATCGAAAGGTCAAGTTCAATTCTCAGACCGGGTGATGTGTTGTTTCCTTGAGCAAGACACTTTATTTCACATTGCTCCAGTTTACTCAGCTGTAGAAATGAGTTGATAGTGACTGGGGTCCATATCATTCCACTGCAAAGTGGCCGTGGAGGTGCCACGACAAAAAAGCACCCAGCACTCACTGTAAATGAGGTTGGTGTTAGGAAGGGCATCCAGCTGTAGAAATCAAGCCAGAATCAGTTCCTATCCCACCCTTGCAAGCAGGGAAAAGCGAACGTAAAATGATGATGATGATGATGATGATGATTAGAACATTGGCTAGAATATTTTGTGGTATTTGTTCTGGCTCTCTGAGGTCAACTTTGCCATTCATCCTTTCGAGGTTGATAAAAAAAAGTATTAGTCTAGTACTGGGGTCAAATCTTCCTCTATATCTTTTTCTTATTTCCCCTCTCTCACTTTCTATCACTGTCTGAATTCAAACTTTGCTTTTCTACTCTTTGAGGTCAATCAAAAAAAAGTACCAGCCCAGTAATGGTGTTGATCTTTCTCCAATATCTTTTTCTTACTCTCTCTCCTCCTTTGGGCTTTGCCAGGTTTAATGGTATTGTATGACGGCACCCCAACATATGAATGTATGTACACACACACACACACACACACACACACACACACACACACACACACACACACACAATCATCACCATCACCATTGTTTAACATCCATTTCCATGCGTGCATGGGTTAGAAGGTTGTTCTTTTTCCATGTGGCACCCAGTAAATAGCTGTTTTAATTAGTAAGTTGGAGATAATTTGGCACACCATGCCCAACCCATTTCCATCGGTGTACAGTCACCATTCCTGCTCTATTCACAAAATAGGAGCAAGGCAGTAGTTTCTATCTAATCTATGAACTGGATTAATATATAGCATAGTTTCCTAGAAACTGATGTGAGAACATTATAAAATCTGGCAGTCAGTTACAATGTTATCTAAAGAAAATTCTGCCTTAGGCTTAATGTTAAACTATATCCATCCTTCTACTACTCTAACCTTCTTAACACGTTTGATGCAAATCAACCTAACTCTACCTGAAGTTCTATGAAACAACCATTCCTTTTAAATGGTTTAAATGAAAATATTTCAACATAACTTGTTAAATTATGCTATAAACACTTTCATAATACTGAGATAATTAATAATTTTAGTAAATCCTTTAAATTCTTCATTAATTAATTCAAATACAGTGTATTTCATAAGAAATTATGGTAATGAAAAGATTAAATAAATGCATACAACACAACAGATTCTTGTATAAAAACCTCCCAAAAGTAAGTGAGAAGATCCAAGAACACTGACCGTCTATCAGGGCATTGTGCACAACATCTGTGCAAATAAATACAGGGTATTTTCAAAATTCCAACAGATCTTGATAGAAATGTGAAATTCAAATTTGACCACTTTTAAATTTTTATTGATGACGGAGGGTGTATGATAGATCATACAAAACTCAGGTCCATCAAAGTTTTGTATAATAAAACCTTTAATGTCACATTAACCTATGGTAAACAAGTGGTGGGGTTTGAACTCAGAAGTGCCGAGGGCTGAAAAAATACTGAGCTCTACCTTTGCCAACTTGCTGGATGTAAAATGAAAGATTGTTAAATTATAAAAACTTTAAACACTTTTCCAGTCAACTTGAGCAACATATTTAGCCATCCCTGTCTTGAAGTAGTCTGATATTTTATTTTACCAGTTTAGTAACATTAAGCTAAAATAAAACAAAAATAAATAAATAAACTGTGACATTTTATATCCATGAGAGTTAGAGATAAGCTATTTTTCTCCTTCTTCAAGAATACAACTTTATTTTACAAGAAAATAAAGCCATATGACTAGCTTTAGAATTTGGTTGAAGGAGAGGGTAATGGAATGTTAAAACCATTAAACATTATATATATAGAGAGAGACTGGTATGTGTATATATAGAGAAAGTGACTGCTATGCGTCTCATTTGATTTGTAAATGGATGTTAAATTTTTTCGTAAACATATTTCTAATGAAAGACACTGCCAATGATTTTCAATTAATTATGAAAATTATTCAAGAATTTTAAGGAATTTAGTAATATAACTAACTTTTTCATTATTAAGTTAATGTTCAAATCCCACTGAGGTTTGCTTTACCTTTCATCCTTACGGGGTTGATAAAATAAAGTACCAATAATGCACTGGGATCGATTTAATTGAGTTTTCCCTCCTCTAAAAATTGTTGGCCTTGTGCCTAAATCAGAAACCATTTGGCAGTATTGGTAGAGAGTCGGACACTATGCTTTGAAGCATAGAGTTACGTCCCTTTATGATCTGAGTTCAAATCCCGCCGAGGTTAACTTTGCCTTTCATCCTTACGGGGTCGATAAAATAAAGTACTAGTAATGTACTGGGTAATTGCTGGCCTTGTGCCAAAAATAGAAACAATTATTAAGTTAATGTTTGGAACATAAAGGTTCTTATATAAAATATGATGGAAGATTTTTATGTAAATATAAGCACTTTAAAATAAACAAGTTTATATTGTAGAATCAGGATTGATATGGTATCAAAAGTATTTAAAAACTCTTAATATTATCAAGTGATAAAATAACAAATAAGTAGTGATGTCTGTAGGAATACCAGATTGAATACTTTTACTAATATATTTGGTTTTAATGATATTTCGCTGTTCTGAGTTCAAACTCTGATGGTGGAATTCAACTTTAGTTTTTATTTTGATAAGGACTGATAAAAATAAAACATCTGTACTGTGGATGATTCAAATTGATTATATTACCCTTCACTTACAAAAATATTGATTTCATGCCAAGCAAAAATAAATTAATATAATATAACTGAGATGTTACTCTACAAAAGAGAAACAGATTTCTATCTCATTTCATTATTGGTAACAACGTGGTAGTTTGAGTTAGACATAACTCCTTCCAAAATCAATAGTCTAAGTTTTCAATCTACGTCTCAAACCTCTTTTTATTTTCATGAACCCTCCCTCACTCCCCAAAGAACAACAACAAAAGAAACAATTGCACAAAGTAAAAATATTTTAGGTAATAGCTTTAGACAGACAGTCAAGTAAAAATTCCATCATCCATTCAAGTTATAAGTTTCTACAGCATAAAAATTGGAATTAAAAGAACTAGAGTAATAACCTTGGTTACAACCCCAACTCCACCCTTGGACTAGGCAAAAGATCAAATTTATACATTCAATCAAATATAGTCTAATATTTTATTTTATTGATGCTGAAATAAAATTCAAATAATAATAGTAATAATGGTATAAAATGAAAGTCAAAATTAAAACTAGTGAATTATGAAACCAGAATTAGTTACTTGTGAGTGCAGCATTTAGTCTGAAGTTTGCCAACAGCTGCTGCACTGAATTTAATCAGCTGAGGTGAAAGTAATCATCATCATGGGTTGGATGGGTTTATGGTGCTTCTAGACAGGCTGGGGAATCATGTCTTGTATATGTTCTAGTTTGGGCATGATTTCTACAGCTGGATGCCCTTCCTAATATCAACCACATTACAGAATATACTGGATGCCTTTTATTGTGACACCAAAATGAAAAGTGAAGTTGTCATGTCTTTGATATAACTGAAGAATCATTTAAACCACTTTTAACATGGTTTCTACAGCGAGATGCCCTTCCTAACATCAACTCCTTTACAAAATGCACTGGCTGCATTTTATTGTGGTACTAGCACTACAGAGATTGTCCTGTGCTTGACATGACAGAAGAATCAACCAATTTTGGCATGGTTTCTACAGCTGGATGTCCTTAGCACCAACCACTTTATAGAATGTACTGGGTACATTTTACAATAGTACCAATATTAGTGACATTACCATGTCCTAGATACAACTAAGAAACCTCTTACTCATTTTTGGCATGATTTCTAAAGCTAGATACTCTTTCTAACACCAACCATTTTACAGAGTGTACTGGGTACATGTTATCCTGTTACCAGCACTGGAGAGGTTGACAGGTTGTTGAACTGATCAAGGAGGCCTCACTACCCTATGCTGTTGTTGTTACTGGTTGAATGTAATTGCTAAAATCTTTGGTAAATACTATTGCATTAGCTGAATTAGTAAATGAAATAGTGTTAAGTACAAAATGTAATAATGATTGTCCAGATGTCAAATATATATTTTGAGACAAAGCAATATTAATTAATCAGAGATATGGAAGACATTTTACAATTAATCATTTTATGGCTTTATTTCTAATGAAATGTATTGCATTTCAATTAATTAGCACTTTTGATACAAACCACCTGAAATTACTTCAGGTTCTACAATATAAAACTGTTTATACTTATCTAAAAACCTTCCATCTTAAATATAAGTATGTATATTTAAGTATCAGCCGTACTAAGAGTGAAAAATGAAATTTCATTTTTTCCACCTTCCATCTTAATTTTATGCAAAACCTTTGTTCCAATCACTGACTTAATAATGGTTATTTTCAAAATCAATTGAAAATTATAGGCAGTGTCTATCATTAGAAATGTGGTAACAAAAGAGTTAAAGAAAAATTGAAAGTGATTGACTAAAATGATTAATTATTTCATTATTTAGATGATATTTGTATCCTAACTTAACAACTTCTAGATCATACATCTATGGGTACAAACACTTAGACAGAACACTAGTAGAGTTCACTCGGTTTCATGTCTTACAACATACAACCAGGTGACTCGAATGAGGTTGACCAAACTTCAGCCCATGTCCAAAGAGTTCTTATATAAAATTGTTTTGGAAGACTTTAATTTGAATAGGAATAATATGCGTTTAGAGTTTTTAACATAAAATATATACTTGTTTGTGTATTTACATAAGAATATTTATGTGTTATATGAAAATAGAGTGAAGTGATTTGAGTTCCAGTCTCCACTGGCTTTAGCTGTCAATAGCTGAAATGGGCCTCTATCCAGGGTTATAGACCTTCCTCTACTCTTGACTTCAAAATGCTAGGAGGAATGGAATGATAGGATAGTAACCTTATTTCCATTAATCAAAATTGCTGAAGAAATGAGAAGCAGATTGATGACCCGGGAGCAGGCCTGTGACAAAACTGTGCGAGGTGGAGATCTCTTGTCATCCAATGCTTCATGTGGAGCAAAGGGAACTAAAGAAAGAGTGCATGTAAGTATGTTATGGATGAATGCATATACATATGAATATGTGTATACACATGGATATGTTTATAAAACATGAACATGCATTTATGTTTCTTCAAAAAACATGAGGTCATTAGATTTAAAGCACTACAGTTAAAACAATTATTTTAAATGTCCCAATATTAAAATGGCTTAACCCTTTCATTACTATATTACTAATGAAAAACACAACCAATGATTTTCAAATAATTTCGGAAATAATTTTTTTTTTTTAAATTGACGTGATTTAGTAAATCTTCCATCATAATCTTATGTAAGAATGTTTGGAACATTCTTACATAAAATTATGATGGAAGATTTTTATATATATATGAACACCTTAAAATAAATAAAATAAATAAATAGTGTTGTATCACATAAAACCAGGGATGGTCTCAGGCAGTTTGATGCTATAAGGGCTGAAATACACCAGCTTAAAGCACCAAGGTATTTGTTGATGTTAGTGCCGAAACTTATTACGCACATGAAACAGAATTTATATTGATTGTATTATTGATTGTTAAAATAGAAATTAAACTAAAATCAATAAATTGAAAATATCTTGACCAAAACTGAGTAACAACATAAGAATAATAACTGTTTTTTTAATATATTTAAACAAACTATAAGAAACATTATGAAAGTAACCAATATATTGATCATCATTTTTACATCGACTTTTCTATGCTGGCATGGGTTAGACAGGGCCTTTACAACTAGTAAGACTACAGTAGCAGACAGACCCAATCTTCCTTCACTATCCGTTGTAACTTTCATAATCAATTGTGGTCGAATGGTTAGTTCTGTATCATCATTTGACTGCAGCATCAAACAGCCTCAATCCTCCTCTACTCATTGTAACTTTCAAAATTAGTTGGGGTTCCACGGTTGGATGATTAGCCCAGGCAATCGATGGGATTTGAATACCTAGGCAGAATTTGAACTATTGTAGTTTCACAGTAAAGGTTTTATTTCACATAATATCGAAGCTACTAGATTTTGATGCTATTTATGTTGAGAACAATACCTTAATGTAAGTATGAGTGGCTGATTAAGGCTGGTTTGAACAGAAAGCAGTGAAAGAATTCTGGCCAGATACGGCCGGCTTAAATCTAAAGGGTTATGGTAATTTTCCCTGCTAAAGCACGAGATATACATGCAGGACCTCGTGGGGTACCTTTTGAGACAATGCATGCTTTAGGGCCAGATACCTTTTCTAGCACATACTGGGATACAGTGTGCTTGTTCTAAAAAGAATGGAAGGTCAAATTCAGTGGGATTCGGACTCAGAGTGCAGAGAGTCGGAACAAATACCACAAAATATTCGATCCGACACTGTAACAACTCTGCAAATTTGCAGCTTTAAAGTAATAAATACCTTAATACTTAATGACTGCATATCCTTTGAAGTAACTATAAATATTGATATTAAACAGTTATAAAAAGGAACATTTCTGAATCTTACTAATTAATATGGTTGTTAGTTCTCATTTTTAATAAAATGAGAATAGACCTTGGGCATTACTAACTAAAGGCTTCCAATTTAGCTACAAGGCCAACAATAGGTTTTTTTTGGTGGAGAAATGGTTCATTAAGTGGGTCCCTGTACTTGACTGGTACTATTTTTATTGAACCAGGAGGGATGAAAAGCAAAGTGAACGTTGGTGGCAGTTGAATTTAGAATGTAAAAAGCAGCAACTAAAGGATTTTGTAAAACTGTCACCTTCCACTCTTAACAAGATGCAAGATAAAAATAAAATAGAGAAAAATATTCCATGTTTTAAATAACTGACCAGTCTACTAAGCCAGACTTCACTGCAACAAAGCAATGCTCTAATTTGCTAATAGTCAAATAGTGTAACAATAAGACAACTGTGTAGTTATAAATTCTTACATCTTACTATCAAGCTGTGAGCATATTCACTACTTATATAAAATACCAAACAAATGCTTATGTTAAAAATCAAAGAAGAAAAAAAAAAAAAAAAGAAAAGGAAAGTATACGCCATTAATAACTTAATAGGTCAAGGAATATTCTGTAAATTGGTGTCCAATATTTTATTAAAATAACTAAGTGATGCAAACTTAATAAAATGATATTAAGTGTTGGCTGCATAAATATGTACACACTATTGATCGTTGGATACCTAGAAGTAAAGTAAAAAAAAGTACTACGCAATTGAGTAAATATGACATGAAAATTATATACACATACCTACACACACACATATATATATATATCTACATTATATATATATATACACACACACACACACGTGCGTGCGTGCGTGCGTGTGTGTGTGTATGTAGAGAGAGAGAGAGAGAGAGATAGAGATAGAGAGATGGGTGTGTGTGTGCATGTGAGAGATAGTGTGAGAGGAAGAATTGACCCCAGTACTGGACTGGTACATTGTTTATTGACTACAAAATGATGAATGGTAAAGTATACATCAGTGAGATTTGAACTCAGAACACAGTGAGCCAGAACAAATACCAAGACATTTTTAATCTGATGTTCTAACAACTCTGCCAATTTGCCAGCTTAAATCTATTATATAGAAGGATAAATGAATATTAAATGATGATTTATTTACACACTTTTCAGTACAGCCACCTTAATTCTGGAATACAACCCAACACGACCTTATAATAACATTGAGTGCTTGGAATGACGAACCGCCTGTAACTGTTGTTACACACTTAACTAACACACACACATATATAAACATATCATATATGGTTTCATATACACCTCTATTATGAGCCATGCGATGTTAGTGCTATTGCTAATTAATTCTAGCCAGTGAAGCTTACAGTATATGCAAATGAGCATTTCCAGCTAATGTTTCATACACAAAAAAGTATAAGCTATAACTTTTTCTCGTCTCAGTAACAAGTGAATAAATGACACTGATGATTACTAAAAATCCAGAAACACATAGCAACTGATATAGCTGCAACATGATCATAGCTTAACCCTTTAGCATTTACATTACTCTATATTTATTATATTTTCATGGTCGGTGGATTGGCAGTATCGGTAGAGGGTCGGACGCCATGCTTTCCAGCATAGTTACGTCCCTTTACGATCTGAGTTCAAATCCCGCCGAGGTTGACTTTGCCTTTCATCCTTACGGGGTCGATAAAATAAAGTACCAGTAATGCACTGGGTAATTGCTGGCCTTGTGCCTAAAGTAGAAACAATTATATTTTCACGGTAAAGGCTTTACCTCACATAATATCAAATCTATAAGATTTTGATATTCATTTTGAGAACAATACCTTAACGTCAGTATGAGCAGCCGGTTACAGCCAGTTTTAACAGAAAAAGGGTGAGAGTATCATCATCACCGTTTTACGTCCATTCTTCCATGCTAGCATGGGTTAGACAGGTTGTCCTGTTGTGGGCAGTGTCCAGTTGGTTTACCTTATCTTGCTCATACAGGAACTGATTCTGGCACGATTTCTACAGATGGATGCCCTTCCTAACACCAACCTCATTTACAGTGAGTGCTGGGTGCTTTTTTTCTGTGGCACCTACACGTCCACTTTACAGTGTGGGCTGGGTGATTTTTTGCTGTGGCACCTCCACGACTACTTTGCAGTGGAATGATAGGGACCCCAGTCCTATCATCTCATTTCTACAGCTGAGTAAACTGGAGCAATTTGAAATAAAGTGTCTTGCTCAAGTGATTTGAAATAAAGTGTGTTGGTCAAGTGATTTGAAATAAAGTGTGTTGGTCAAGTGATTTGAAATAAAGTGTGTTGGTCAAGTGATTTGAAATAAAGTGTCTTGGTCGGTTTAAATGGTAAAGGATCAACACATCCACAGTGAGTCTTATGTTTATTATATGCACCTCTATTATATATCATCGTTTTAACATCTATTTTTGCTACTAGCAAGATTTGAATGGGTCTACATAAACCAAGTCAATACTGAAGCATGGGCTACAGACCTACCAAGCAGGTTAGGGGTTTGTTATCTCACTTACATATGGTCTTATGTTGTACTGAGTGCATAGGAGAGGTTGTCATCTCATCGACACAATTGAAGGGTTATCCCTACCCTTTGTTTGGTAAGCTTTCTATGGATGGATACCCTTCCTATCACCAACCACTTTACGGCATGTACTGAGTATGTTTATCATGTAGATCACCAACTCTAGGGTTGTCATGCCTTTGAAATGACTGAAAGGACTTTCCAACCCTTTGATTGGCAAGCTTTCAATAGCTGGATGCTTTCCCTATCATAGTATTTATATATGATATATATACCATGTTTTGTGATGTGAAGACCAAAAATGTGAGGTGTTCAAGATTGCAAGGCAGTGTGTCAGGGTAAATTGTGATGTTGTTGGAGAAAAGTGTCTGAGATGATAATGACACATTTCCCCTCACTGACACTGAAACGAAAGTAGCATGGAAGTGCTATTATGAAAGATTATTGAATGAGGAGAATGCATAGGAGCACAATAGTCTACTCCAAGTGGAACTAACAGAGAGTTCATTCAGCAATACAAGTCAGCAGCAGCATAGTAAATAAGGCAATTAAGGATATGAAGATTGGGAAAGCAGCTGATCTATTGCAGATAGTCGTTGAGATGCTGAAAGCATCTGGGATGGTGGGCCATACCTTAACGACTCGTATTTTAAACCAAGTAGTACGAAATGGTGTCATACTATTATTAGAAGCATTATTGTCAACTACTAAAAGGGTAAAGGAGATTCACTAGATAGAGCAAACTATAGAGACATCAGTTGATGGACCAGGTTCTAAAGGTCACAGAAAGAGTTATAGCGCAGCTGATTAAGGACTGAGTTAAGCTAGATGAGATGCAGTTTGGATTTGTGCCAAGTAAAAGTACCTCTGATGCCCTCTACCTTGTAAGGCAACTACAGAAGTACCTAGCTAAAAGTAAGCTGCTTTACTTGGCATTTGTTGACCTGGAGAAAGCTTTTGACAGAATCCCTGTGCCATAATCTGCTAGGCTCTTAGAAAAGTAAATGAGTGGCTTGTGAAGGCAGTACAAGCCATATATGAGGAACAGTCAACAAAGTTAGGATTAACAATGACGAGGGCAAAGAATTTAGCATAGCTGAATCTATGGCAGGATTAGATAAGAAATTCCAAAACTGGAAGCATGGTTCTTTAGAAAAATAAGAAAGGAGATTTAGAAAAATAAGTAACTTTTACATTATTATTGAATAAAGAAAACATTATCAAACACATATTTGGAGCATAACTTAACAAAAGTTCTTGCATAAAACTATGGAGGGAGGATTTTTGATAAATATGAACCCTTTAAAATAAACAGCTTAGTATTGTGAAACCAGAGGCAGTTTCAGATGGTTTGACATCAAAAGGTTTAAAGTACTTAACCTAATTCAGTGAAAATTTAAAAGAGACCTGAAGAGCCTAAAATAAAGTCTGAAACATCCACTAGATCAGGAAGTATTGTTACTTTACATAGTCTTACTTAGTTTCCAACAGAAGCCTATCCTAATTCATAATCATCTGTTCTAGTTAATTTGGATGTTAAGACCAAAACAAATCTTCACAGCAGGAGTATGTTTATATTCATAATAGGATAAATATGTTATTTAGTTGTAAGAGAAAGAAGGAAGAGAACTACTGTGAATGACATGTGATGTTTAATAGCTGGTGGCTTGTCAATGTTGGGGGTAAAATGTGTTGTTTAGTATATGATGTTGGTACCAAGACAAAAGGTGACAGTGTGTTGCTCAGTAGATACAAGTGAAAAGGTAGATAATAGAAGATAGGTCCTTTTAGTCCTCTTTCACCACTATTGGTAATAGGGGACTAAACAGATAGGATATTTAGTAGTTAGTCTTAGTGATAGACAGCAGTGAGCATGTTTAATA
>CAXHJY010001343.1:37500-42500 GCA_964016885.1 Eledone cirrhosa
ACTGCGCGCGCGTGCGTGCGTGCGTGCGTGCGTGTGTGTTATCAAGTTAATGAAAATAAAACGAAAAAAGTCAAGCTACTTTATAACTTTGTTTTTATTTTTATTGTTAATTTAATACCCAATATCTGACTCTGTATCTAAAGAATTAATTCAGCGAAACACAGAACTTCTCTATGGATTTTACAAGATTACATTGAGTCCTATCTACGGTACAGACCCTACCACCAGAGGTAGACCAGACTGAAAAAAGAAAATATATATATAAATCTACATACATACATTTAGCTATGCATTTATACATTTGTATATATACATGCATTTATGTTTAAGTGTGTAAGGATGTTGACATGATTTATGCTTTTTTTGGGGTAAGGAGAGAATTTTGTCTCCAGATTTTATTACCTAGGGAGATTAAATACCACAGCTCTGACTGAAAGCTGACCAGGTTCTCAACCTCATCAAACACCAACACCGGCCTGTGTGTGTATATATGTATGTGTGTATGTATGTATGTACATATGCATGTGTATGTATGATTGTATGTATATGTATTATGTATACACCCACACCTTTCATCACCATTGCTTCTTTTTCTTGTCATTTCTGTTGTTCTTGTAACTGTTGTAAAAATTGACGTCCTTATTTTCATTTTCTTTGATTTCTTTCGTTTTTCTTTTATCTCCCTAGGGAATTCATTGACAAGCTTCTTTTATTTATTTCTTCATTCAAATGCATTCACACTGGCTGTCTCAGAGACGTACAAATATGGCTTATAAAACTTACCTAAGTAAATAGCCTAGCGCTCCCCAAAAGCTTCAAACGCCCCCTTGCTCCCCCCCCCCCCGAACCCTTTGATCAAGATGAACATTTTTCTCGTTAATAAGACCAATTAAATATGACTAATAACACAACTGGTGTTACCCTGTAACACAATTATTTTTTATTCAAAAGCAAGTACTTAATCTTAGAAATATAAATTCAGAAAGCATAATTAAGTGGGTTGAATTATATAAAGAACAATAAAAAAAACTAACTAACAAACATAGATAATAGTAATATATATATATGAAGGAATTTGAATAATTACTCCAAATAAATTTAAATATGACACTATTTATGACACCATATGTAATTGAGATAACAGACCTCTAGCCTGTCTGGGAAGTCAGTAGCTCCGCTTCAGTACTGACTTGATCTATATAGACAGCTCAACCCTTGCTAGCAGGGAAAGTGGCCGTTAAAAACGACAAGAACAACGACTAGTATGATGAGCATTGCATAATCCTAAAATAATAAAGACTCAAGGTTTAACCCACAAATTTTCTACATCAAATAATTAAAAACACTAAATATAATTTATAGCTCACAGATTTAGCTGGCTTCCTATGAAGTTATATCTCACAGGAGATTTTTCTGGTGTTTTAATGATAGGGACCACTGTCCTATCATAAAAAGCAATGTGAAATGAAGTGTCTTGCTCTAGAACACATGCAGCACAATCTGGGAATCGAACCCAAAACTTATTGATCTTTAATTCCAGCATCCCGACCACTATACCATATATCTTCAACAACAACAATAATGATAATGGTTTCTGATTTAGGCAGAAGGCCAGCAATTTTGGAGGGGAGAAAAATCGATTAAATCGACCCCAGTGGTGCTTTTATCAACCCTGTAAGGATGAAAGGCAAAGCTAACCTCAGCGGGATTTGAACTCAGAACGTAAAGGGACGTAACAATGGTGTCTGATTTAGGCATAAGGCCAGCAATTTGGGGGGAAGGAAAAGTTGATTAAATCGACCCCTGTATGTAACTGGTACTTTATTTTATTGACTCAGTAAGGATGAAATGTAAAGTGGCCCTTAGTGGGATTTGAACTCAAATCAAAGAGCCAAACAAAATACTGCAATGCATTTTATCTGATACACTATCATTTCTGCCAATCCACCCCCTAATAATACTAATGATGATGATGGTGGTGGTTTCTAATTTAGGCACAAAACTAGCAATTTGAAAGGAGAGGCCAGATGATAAAATCGACCCCCTGTACATGATTAGTATATACTTAATCACTGAAATAATAGATTGTATTGATTTCTTCACTCACCCTTTCGATTTAATAAGAAAAATGAAATGAGTGGTATCTTACATGTGGTATATCTGATGCGTAGTTATAGTTAAATAATAATAACAACAAGGATTTCTAATCTAGGCGCAAGGCTTGCAATTTGTGAGGAAGAGAAAGTCTATTAAAACAACCCCAATATTTCACTGGTACTTTATTTTAATAACTATGTATGGATGAAAGGCAACATTGACTTTGGTGGGATTTGAACTCAGAATCTAAAGAGTCGGAACAAATACTGCTTAGCATTTGTCCAACACTCTAATGACCCTGCCAATCTACCACCTTCGATAATAATAATAATTGTTTCTATATTTGGCACAAGGCCAGCAATTTTTTGGGGTCGATGAAATAAAGCACCATTAATGCACTGGGGTCGATTTAATCGAACCCAGTGCATTACTGGTGTTTTATTTCATTGACCCCCATAAGGAAGAAAGGCAAAGCTAACCTCTGCAGCATTAATAATAACAATTTCATTTATTGACTGCAGGGATGCATGACATTAGGGCTAATATAAACACAACACCCCCTTCCCCCACTCCAGAGTAGGGTTT
Organism: Eledone cirrhosa; assembly: GCA_964016885.1. NCBI lineage: Eukaryota > Metazoa > Mollusca > Cephalopoda > Octopoda > Eledonidae > Eledone > Eledone cirrhosa. Next base: position 40,183 of record CAXHJY010001343.1, read on the forward strand.
ACATGGAAAGGAAAACCAAGAAAAGGAAAAAACAGTAGGAATAATGATAATGATAATAATTGTTTCTACTTTTGACACAAGGCCAGCAATTACCCAGTGCATTACTGGTACTTTATTAATACTACAAAAATATAATAAAAGTCAACAAAGAAAAGTTTCCCAATAGGAGGTGATAACCTAATGTAACTCAAATACCCCCCCCCCCCCACCATTTGTCTTGTCACATCAAATACATTGAAAATGCCCCCACCCTCTTGCTTAGAGGACCATAGTCAGAGTAAGCCTATTTAGCCTTATGAAAATGATAAATAATAACAATAATTGTTTCTAATTTTAGCCCAAAGATGGCAATTTGAAGGGAAGGAGAAAGTCAATTAAACCGACCCTCTACCAATACTGCCAATCCACCGCCCTTTATATAATGATAATAATAATGGTTTCTAATTGGCAGTATCGGTAGAGAGTCAGACGCCATGCTTTGACGCATAGAGTTATGGCCCTTGCCATTCTGAGTTCAAATCCTGCCGAGGTTAACTTTGCCTTTCATCCTTATGGGGTCGATAAAATAAAGTACCAGTAATACACTGGGTAATTGCTGGCCTTGTGCCAAAAGTAGAAACAATTATTATTATCATTATAAAATACCAGTAGAGAAAGTTAGTTATATTACTAAATCCTTCCAAAATTAATTGAAAACCACAAGCAATGAGTTTCATTAGAAATATGATAATGAAAGGGTTAACATAGCCTAAGCAGTAAAATAAGAGTTATAATAAGGGGTGATAATAACAGTAATAAGGTCAGTCAGTGTGTGTCAGGTTTCTTTAACAACACTCCTCCTTGATGGGTAAAAAGCAAAGTTGAGTTCAGCAAAATTTGAACTAAGAATGTAAAGAGAAAAACTCTTTAGTCCTTTGCTCACCATCATCATTAATAATAAGTTTTTAATTTAAGCACAAGGTCAACAGTTTAGGAGGCAGGAAAAATTGACTCAATAAATCCCTGAAAGATGAAAAATCTTAGAGGTATTTGAACTCAAAACATAAAGTACTCCAATCCTCTAGCAATTCTGTTAACCCTTTAGCATTTAAACTGGCCATATCCGGCCAGAATTCTCTCACCTCTTTTTGTTCGAACCGGCCAAAACTGGCCACTCATACTTATGTTAAGGTATTGTTTTCAAAATAAATAACATCAAAATCTCATAGATTTAATCTTATGTGAGATGATTATGTAAGATAAAGCCTTACCACAAAAATACAAAGTAATGTGAATGCTAAAGAGTTAATCCACTGCCATCACTGATAACTATAATAATAATCTCTAACACAGAGAGAATATTACATGAAAGAATAAGAGGCAAAGTTGACTTCAATGGCATTTGAACCCAATAAATATTACTAGGTATTTGGACAAATATTCTATTGACCATCACCCCCCTCCTCACACACACTCAATATCATAAGAAAAAGAAGCAGTACTTTCCCTTCCCAATGAGGTAAATCTGATGCGTAGTTACTGATAGTCTAGTTCTGTTCTCGTGGGAGTGGGGGAGGGGTCACCTTTTCAGAAAAGGTGAGGAGAATACTCTAGCAGCAAAGCCCAAATGATTAAAGATTATAGCTTATAATTTCAACTGTAATCTATATATCTAAAATAGAGAATGTCTGCCTGACTCCCTAAAACTCGAGAACCACCCAACTGATTGTTTTCAAACTTTACACATGTAATATTTATGGTCCTGTGAGTGTTTTGAGCAAACAAAATTTTCAATGCCCTAGGGACCGTATTAGGCGATCTCTCTCTACAATTCTCAGTCTTTCTTTTTAGATAGATACATAGATATAATGTTGCGTCCTTATAATATCTGTCTGTATGTCTGCATTATGACATCGCTGTATGTGTGTGTGTGTGTGTGTATTTATGTATATATAGTGTGCGTGTGTATATATATGTGTAACATTTTTCGAAATATTTACTTCTGCATTCACAGATTGATTTTTTTTAGTTTCAGAAGATCCTGTTAAGGGTGAAAGCAGCGATTCTTTGCTTAAACTTTAATCTGTTATTTTAATATATATATATATATATAATTATATATTCGTGTACAGATATTTTTGCATACACAATAACAAAATATAAACAAACGCATTTATTTCATGGGGTTCGATAAGGATAAATATATAAGAACCCTAGAGCAAATCCTAAGCAACGCCGGGCCATTCTGCTAGTAATTACATATTTTGAAGAACGTGTTTGAATTTAATTCATAACTTGTGCAGAATGTTGGGTGGGGTTGATTGTAGGATTATGTTTAG
>CAXHJY010001344.1:2500-10000 GCA_964016885.1 Eledone cirrhosa
CATTTAGGTCGCCAGCAATAATTATATAGTCACTGTCGGTTATTTGGGAGGTAGTGAGCATCAGTGTCTCATAGAAAGTGTCTTTTATAGCGCCAGGCAGTCCGGATTGGGGCGCGTATGCAGATATTATCGTCACAGTAGTTCTATTTAGAACAAGTCTTATTTTAATTATTCTGTCGTTTACTCTATTTACGTCTATTATCTTATCCACCCATTTTTCTGCTAACATGATTCCTACTCCACCCAGCCCATTGTCATTTCCCACCCAGAAAAGCTTATAGCATCGTTTTTTACCCACAATGAATCTAGCAGACCCGCCCCTCCACCTGGTCTCTTGGATGCAGCAGACATCAACCTCCTTACGTTCAAGCATTTCTACAACCTCGTTTGAGCGGTCTTTTAAGGTCCCTACATTCATGGTACCAACTCTGAAGTTTTGGATTGCGTTTGATGGGTGGAGTGCAGTGAGGGGTGTGGTTGATGCGGTTGGGGTTATGTTGGCCATCCGCGGCCGCAACAAAGAGGGTGGGGCTTTGCGCTTTCGTCCGGCAGCATGAGGTGAATTTGTCGTTATCTTTTGCATTGTCTTCGGGTGTCCAGATTCTTCTGACTCTCCAGAAAATCCCTAGTTCATCCATCATATCGAAAAAGCAACCAGAGTGCTAGCATAGGTCGTTTACTTGTGATTGGTCCAAACCCAATCCGGACTGCCTGGCGCTATAAAAGACACTTTCTATGAGACACTGATGCTCACTACCTCCCAAATAACCGACAGTGACTATATAATTATTGCTGGCGACCTAAATGGTCACGTTGGACAACATTGTGACGGCTATGATGAAATCCATGGAGGCTATGGGTTTGGTACTAGAAATGAGGAAGGCTCCAGAATCCTGGAATTCTGTGACGCAAATAACCTAACAATCTGTAACACTAACTTCAAAAAACGAGACAATCACTTGATCACCTACAGATCAGCGGAACATACCAGCCAGGTAGATTATATCCTTACCAGAAGACGTGACAGAGTGACTGTTGTAAACACTAAATCCCTCCCCCATGAAGAATGCACCTCCCAACATAGACTGATAATTAGCGACCTCATAGTCAGGACGAGACGTACTCGACAGCAGAAGAGGACTATCCTCAAGAGAAAAATATGGAAACTAAAGGACCCCACAGCCAGAAATAAATTTCAAAGCATATTACTTGATGCTTTCGACAGTAAGGAAGAGCATTTAGAGTCGGACAATATAGAGGGACAGTGGGAATTCCTGAAAGCAAACCTGCTGATGGCGGCAGACGAAGTCTGTGGCCGGAGCAGGCCTATAGGCAGGAGGAGAGTAACATGGTGGTGGAACAGTAAGGTGGAGGAGTCGATTAAGGCCAAAAAGCAGGCTTGGAAAGTATGGCGGGATGGGGGAAGTAGAGAAGACTATCAAGTGGCCAGGAGGGAAGCTAGGAGACAAGTGTACTTCGCAAGAAGGGAAGCAGAGGAAAGAAAGTTCAAGCATGTTCTACAACGCGAGGACCAAAAACGTGAGGTGTTCAGGATTGCTAGGCAATGTGTCAAGGAAAACCGTGATATTGTTGGGGAGAAGTGTGTACTAAATGATGATGGCGTACTTGCCATCACTGACGCTGATAAGAAGGTCACTTGGAAGTGTCACTACGAGAGGCTACTAAATGAAGAGAATAAATGGGAGAAGGATAGTCTCCCCCAGATCGATCCAATAGTGGGACCAGCAGTGTTAGTTGAAGGTAGTATAATAAATAAGGCAATCAAAGATATGAGGACGGGTAAGGCGGCTGGGCCTTCGGAAATAGTTGCTGAGATGCTGAAGGCCTCTGGAACGGTGGGACACACCATGGTCACCCGGATAGTAAACCAAGTCATACAGAATGGGGTTGTTCCGAAGGACTGGCGTAGCAGCATCATCATTAACTGTTACAAGGGTAAAGGAGATGCCCTAGATAGGAGTAACTATAGAGGCATTAAATTAATCGACCAGGTCATGAAGGTCACGGAAAAAGTAATAGTGCAACTAATCAGAGAGAGAATCGATCTAGATGAAATGCAGTTCGGGTTTGTGTCAGGCAAAAGTACCACAGACGCTCTTTTCATTGTACGACAACTACAGGAGAAGTACCTAGCTAAAAGTAAACCCCTATACTTAGCCTTTGTCGACTTGGAGAAAGCCTTCGACAGAGTCCCCCGTTCCATTATCTGGTGGGCTCTTAGAAAACTAGGTGTTGACGAATGGCTTCTGAGAGCTATACAAGCCATGTATAAAGAAACAGTCAGCAAGGTTAGAATTAACAACGAATATAGTGAAGAGTTTAGCGTAAAAGTTGGTGTCCATCAGGGCTCTGTTCTTAGCCCCCTACTATTTATTATTGCTCTTCAGGCTATAACAGAGGAGTTCAAGACCGGCTGCCCATGGGAACTCCTATACGCAGATGACCTAACGCTCATAGCTGAATCAATGGCCGAGCTAGAGAAGAAATTCCAATCAAAAGGCCTTAAAATTAACCTGGCTAAGACTAAAGTTCTAGTTTGTAGGAAAGAAAATAAGGCGCCGGTCCCTTCCGGGAAATGGCCATGCTCAGTGTGTAGGAAAGGCGTAGGTAGAAACTCCATTTTATGTCCCAAATGCAAAGTATGGGTGCATAAAAGATGTAGTGGGATCACAGGTAAGCTAACCAAGAACACAGATTTTACATGTGGCCAGTGCTCTGGTGCAATAAGTAGCAGCAAGTGCCCACAAAATACTAGCTCCTTCAACTGCGCAGAGGGTTCTATAGAAATAGTGGACAGCTTCCGTTACCTGGGTGACAAAATCAGCAGTGGGGGAGGGTGCTCTGAAAGTACAGTAGCTAGAGTCAGAACTGGATGGAAAAAGTTCAGAGAGCTTATACCACTATTAGCCGCTAAAGGGTTCTCCCTAAAAATGAAAGGCAGGTTGTATGATGCCTGCATACGAACAGCAATGTTGCATGGCAGTGAGACCTGGGCATTGTGTGCAGAGGATATACGCAGACTAGAGAGGAACGAAGCTTGCATGCTCCGCTGGATGTGTAATAGTAATATACGCGAACGGCAAAGCATAAACGAACTAAGGAAAAAATTAGAAATAAGAGGGATCAGATGTTGTTTACTCGAGAGAAGGCTACGTTGGTATGGCCACGTGATGCGCATGAAAGACGACAGCTGTATAGCAAAGTGCAGGGCAATAAAGATAGACGGTAGCCACGGAGTAGGCAGATCCAGAAAAACCTGGGACGAGCTGATAAATTCCGACCTCACACACTTACACCTCTCCAAGACAATGTCACTGGACTGAGACCTTTGGCGGTACTCAGTAATAGGGAAGACCCGCCTTACCTAAATTACAAAGTAAAAACCTACTACAGTCAGTAGGCATCTCTATCAAAACACACCCCCCGTCCCACCACCTCCACCCCATCCACACCGCCCCTTTCAATGTAAAGTTATGTTGGTCCCACAACATCCAGGCCGAAACAAATGAGATCGTGTAGGTGTCACGACAAAAAACACACAGTCCACGCTGTTAATGTGGCCGTGTAGGCAACACGGTAAAAACCTCCAAGCCCCACACTGTAAATGTGGTTGGTGTTAGGAAGGGCATCCAGCTGTAGAAAACCCGCCAGACAGTCCTATGCGAGCAAGACAACCACTCTTGCCTCAAGTGGGAAAACTCCCGTCCAAACCCATGCAAGCGTGGAACATGGACGTTAAACGATGATGATGATATATATATTATATATATATATATTTATATATATTTTATATATATTATTTATATATACTATATATATATATATTATATATATATATATTATATATATATTATATATATATATATTATATATATATATATTGTTTATATATATTATATATTATATATATATATATATTATTTATATATATTATATATATATTATAAATATATATATATATATATATATATATATATATATTATATATATATTATAAATATATATATATATATTATATATATATTATAAATATATATATATATATTATATATATTATATATATATTATATATATATATATATATATTATATATATATATCTATTATATATATATTATATATATATATATATTATATATATATATATATATATTATATATATATATCTATTATATATATATTATATATATATATATATATATTATATATATATATATATTATATTATATATATTATATATATATATATATTTTACGTAGGTCCCGGGTTGAGTCGGGGATAACCACAGTAAGTAAGGTACTCAATACATGGCAGAGTAAAATTTTTTTATTTTATAGAAGGAGCTTCTACAGGACTAGTACTGTTTCATTCAGATGAAATCTTCAGGAATTGCTTCCTGAAGATTTCATCTGAATGAAACAGTACTAGTCCTGTAGAAGCTCCTTCTATAAAATATATATATTTTATATATATACTTCCTAATCATCGCAGGAGATTTTAACGGACACGTACGTAAACACTGCGACGGTTTCAATAGAGTACATGGAGGCCATGGAGTTGGCACAAGGAATGAGGAAGGATTCAGACTCCTAGAATTCTGCGACGCCAATGACATGTCGATATGTAACACAAACTTTAACAAACCCGACAACCACCTGATCACCTATAGATCAGGGGAGCACTCTAGTCAGTTAGATTTTATCCTCATCAGAGGACGTGACAGATGGACGGTCGTAAACACAAAAGCCTTCCCTAGTGAGGAATGTACATCCCAACATAGCTTAGTTGCCAGCGACCTCACGGTCAGAACTAGACGAACCCGGAAACAGAGGCCAACCTAGAGAAGAAAGGTCTGGAAGCTGAAAGTCCCCTCAACCAGTAACAGATTTAAAGATATTTTACTCAACGCCTACGACAGTAAAGAGGAACAGATAGAGACATTTAACGTAGAAGGGAACTGGGAGTTCCTAAAAAATAATTTGCTAGAGGTGACGGATGAGGTCTGTGGCTGGAGTAAGACCTCAAGCAGGAGGAGAGTGACTTGGTGGTGGAACAATAAGGTAGATGAAGCAGTTAAGGCCAAGAGACAGGCATGGAAAGAATGGAAGAATGGGGGGAGCAGGGTACATTACATAGAGACCAAGAGGGAAGCTAGGCGACAAGTATACTTAGCTATACAAGCATGTTTTACAACGTGAGGACCAGAAACAGGAGGTATTCAAGATTGCGAGGCAGTGTGTCAGAGATAGTTGTGATGTCATTGGAGAGAAGTGTATCCGGAATGATAAAGGTGAGCTTGCCCTCACAAGCGCTGAGAAGAAAGATGCATGGAAGAGTCATTATGATAGATTACTAAATGAGGAGAACGCATGGGAAGAAGAGACCCTACCCCAAGTAGACCCTATAGAGGGACCAGCAGTACAAGTCAGCAGCAGCGTAGTAAGTAAGGCAATCAAAGATATGAAGATGGGGAAGGCAACCGGTCCATCAGGTATAGCTGCCGAGATGCTGAAGGCATCTGGGTCTGTAGGTCACACTATAACCACACGTATCGTTAACCAGGTAATACTAGAAGGGACCATACCAAAAGATTGGTGCAGTAGCATCATTGTCAACTGCTACAAAGGCGATGCACTAGATAGAGGAAACTATAGAGGTATAAAGTTGATGGACCAGGTCATGAAAGTAACAGAAAGAGTTATAGCACAGCTGATTAGGGACCGGGTGAATATAGACGAGATGCAATTTGGGTTTGTACCAGGAAGAAGCAGCACTGATGCCCTCTTCCTTGTGAGGCAATTACAGGAAAAGTACCTAGCTAAAAGTAAGCCACTCTACTTGGCATTTGTCGACCTTGAGAAAGCCTTTGACAGAGTTCCACGTGCTGTAATCTGGTGGGCTCTTAGAAAACTAGGAGTAGATGAATGGCTTGTGAAAGCGGTACAAGCCATGTATAGGGGAGCAGTCAGCAAAGTTAGGATTAGCAATGAGTATAGCGAGGAATTTAGCGTACATGTTGGGGTCCACCAGGGCTCTGTTCTTAGCCCTCTCCTGTTCATCATAGTCCTGCAGGCAATAACGGAGGAATTTAAGACCAGATGCCCATGGGAACTCCTGTATGCTGATGACCTCGTACTCATAGCTGAATCTATGATAGAACTAGAGAATAAATTCCAAACCTGGAAGCAGGGACTAGAGAGAAAGGGTCTCAAAGTCAACATGACAAAGACTAAGGTCCTTGTAAGTAGACGAGAAAACAAAACCCAGATCCCCTCAGGGAAATGGCCTTGCTCAGTATGTAGGAAAGGTGTAGGTAGGAACTCCATTCTCTGCCCTAAATGCAAACAATGGGTACACAAGAGATGTAGCGGGATCTCAGGAAGCTTAATTAAGAATGTAGGATTCACATGCAGCAGCTGTGCTGAAACAGCAAGCAGCAAACAGCCACAGGAAACAAGTACCACCAATCTACGGGAGGGCCCTGTAGAAACAGTAGACAGCTTCTGCTACCTAGGTGACCGAATTAGCAACGGAGGTGGGTGTTCAGAAAGTACAACAACTAGGGTAAGAACGGGATGGAAGAAGTTTAGGGAACTACTACCACTGCTAGCTGCAAAAGACTTCTCCCTCAGAATGAAAGGCAGACTGTATGATGCTTGTATCCGAACAGCGATGTTGCATGGTAGTGAGACCTGGGCGCTGAAGGTGGAAGACTTACGTAGATTAGAGAGAAACGAAGCCTGCATGCTCCGATGGCTGTGTAACAGTAATATACGTGAACGACAAAGCATAAATGAATTGAGAGAGAGACTGAGCATAAGAGGAATCAAATGCTGTGTGCAGGAGAGGCGGTTGCGCTGGTATGGACATGTGATGCGTATGAAGGATGACAGCTGCATAAAAAGGTGCAGAGCACTAGAAGTTGATGGAAACCGCGGAGTGGGGAGACCCAAGATGACCTGGGATGAGGTGATAAAAGCCGACCTTACCCAATTACACCTCTCAAAGACAATGACACACGACCGTGACTTCTGGCGTCACACAGTAATACAGAGTACCCGACCTCCCATGGGTACATGCTGAACATATAAACAATATGCCCCCACACCCCCCACCGCAAGGTGGTCGTGGAGGTGCCACGGCAAAAAAGCACCCAGCCCACACTGTAAAGTGGACGTGTAGGCGCCACGAAAAAGCACCCAGCACTCACTGTAAATGAGGTTGGTGTTAGGAAGGGCATCCAGCTGTAGAAATCAAGCCAGATCAGTTCCTGTATGAGCAAGGCATGGTCATCCGACCAGACCTGCATACAACAGGACAACCCGTCTGTGTAAGTGTGTGAGGTCGGAGTTTATCAGCTCGTCCCAGGTTTTTCTAGGTCTGCCTATTCCGTGGCTACCGTCTATCTTTATTGCCCTGCACTTTGTTATACAGCTATCGTCCTTCATGCGCATCACGTGACCATATCAACGTAGCCTTC
>CAXHJY010001344.1:20000-22500 GCA_964016885.1 Eledone cirrhosa
CTAAGAGAACATTAGTCTACGACCTCTTTTATACCATAAACGTGGTTTTGTCTTTGCGCGTAATTGTTTTTCACCGCTCCTATTAATGACGTATTATTCGTTTTTTCCCGTTCTTTGCCAGCGAACGTTACCACGAACCAAAGTATCGTCTTCCTGTCTTCCTCCGGTTGCAACGTTTTTTGAAATATCCAGTTCTGCATTTACAGATTGACTTTGTTAGTTTCAGAAGATCCCGTTAAGGGTGAAAGCAGCGATTCTTTGCTTAAACTTTAATCTGTTATTTTAATAAATATTTGCTCTACGGTTCTTATATATTTGATATATATTTTCCTTATCGAGCCCTCTTTGGATTTTAGTCTCCAATTTTATTATTATTACTATTTGGCTCCTTCGGTTGAGCACTCTACTGACTTATATTCATCATGCAGAAACAACATCTGAATATTTCTACAAAGAACATACCCGTACCAAGCAGGAAAACATACCTGATACAGAAAACAGCCGCGTTCATTAAAAGGTTGCGTTGGCGTGCCTTTTATTTCGATAATCCGCGAAAAGCAGACAACAAACGGGATAAATTTGGATTTAAAACTTATAATAACCCTCCGTGGAACCCAGCATTGCTACACTTCGAAAATGATGTCTTGGAACTCATTCGGAATATCAAATTTCGGAATAGGAGCAATTCCTTCCAGCAAGACCTGAAGAATAGAATACATTCTATTAAGGATTCTAACGCCGTGCACGTCCATTCCGACAAAACTGGCAACCTATATCAAGTGGAGCGCAGTACTTACCATCAACTACTACATAATGCTGTAACTAAGGATTACCGTTAAACTAATCGGTGCGTCATCAATGAAATCAACGATGCTGGGTTTAAAATCACATCTGATCTCAACATCCTGGACCGGACCGAACCTCTGGACCCTATCTCTCCCCAGTTTACCCTGAAGGATCACAAATCCAATTTTCCGAACAACCCCTCTATTCGGCTTATTAACCCTACGAAGTCCGATTTAGGTAGACTTAGTAAACGATTCTTGATAGAATTATACCTGAAATTAGAAGTTTGGCCCCTCTCGCACTGTGGAACAATTCTTTCGCGGTGATTGATTGGTTCAACGGCATATGTAACAAGGAACATTGCCGTTTTATCCAATTCGACATCAACAATTTCTACTCCTCCATCACTTTACCACTTCTCCTTAGAGCTATCAATTTCGCTAAAACACTCACAGTGGTTAAGGATTTTGAAGTTGATGTCATCCTTAATGCCCGAAAGTCGGTGATTAATTTCGACGACTCTATTTGGATTAAAAAATCCAATAGAACCCCATTCGACGTGAGTATGGGCGCCAGTGACTCTGCGGAGGTTACTGATCTTATTGGCCTTTTCCTTCTTTTCTCTATCAAGGACGAATTCCCCAACGCGGGCGGTGGTTTGTACCGTGACAATAGTCTTTTGACCATGACTAAGTGCGGACCTCGTGCTTGCGACAGGTTCAGAAAAGAACTCACAGCCTTCTTTAAAGGCTTCAACCTCTCTATACAGGTTGAGGCCAATCTCTCGGTCGTTAATTACCTTGACGTTACCCTCAATTTATTGAATGGGTTGTATTACCCGTATAGAAAGCCGAATGATACGCTTAATTACATAAGTAAGCATTCCAACCATCCTGCCAGCATAACCAAGAACCTGGTAGAAATGTTTCGTTGAGGCTTTCCCATCTTTCCACCAACGAGCGCATTTTCAACGACCATTCCACTTATTACAATGAAGCTCTTGCTCGAAGTGGATTTGTCGATAAGGTAGCATATACAGAGTATGAAAATAGACCTAAAAGAAATAGATCCCGTCGCATTTGTTGGTTTAACCCACCATATAATATGGAGGTGGCCACACCATTAGCTAAGATCTTTCTTTCCCTTATTACGAAGCATTTTCCCCCTACACATAAATATAGTAAAATTTTTAATAGAAATACTATTAAAATTTCTTACTCTACGACTCCTAACCTTGCACATAACATCACAGCTTCAAATTTAGCTAAACTACCTAGCCGTAGGAACACGTGCAACCCTGCAGTTAGTACTAACTGTAATTGTAGGAATCGGGCTGATTGTCCCCTATCCGGGAAATGCCTCTCTAGTAACATTGTCTCCAAATGTAAGGTTGTAACACCCACGTCCCGTAGGGCCTACATAGGGTTAACCGCCAATAGTTTCAAGCAGCGTCTTTATATGCATACCCATTCTTTTCGTTACCCTCTAAGAAGGAATATGACGTCACTTTCAGCTTATATCTGGAGTCTAAAAGACAACCACACCCATAATTACACTGGGAGATCCTAGCTGGGGCTCGATCGTATAACGGAAATAAAAGACCATGTGACCTCTTCGCCGATGAGGCCCTGGAAATACTCTATGCCACAGACCACATCTTAAGCAAAAACTCTGAGGAAATTTTGGCTTGTAAACATAAATTGCACAAAACTTT
>CAXHJY010001345.1:0-2500 GCA_964016885.1 Eledone cirrhosa
GGGTCGATAAAATAAAGTACCAGTAATGCACTGGGTAATTTTCCTGGCCTCGTGCTAAAAGTAGAAACAATTATTATTACTATTTGAGGGCGGTGGATTGGCAGTATCGGCAGAGGGTCGGGCGCCATGCTTCGACGCATAGAGTTACCGCCCTTTCCATTCTGAGTTCAAAACCCGCCGAGGTCAACTTTGTCTTTCATCCTTACGGGGTCGATAAAATAAAGTACCAGTAATACACTTGGTAATTTCTGGCCTTGTGCCAAACGTAGAAACAATTATTATTACTATATATATACACATATATATATATGTGTGTGTATATTATATATATTATATATTTATATATATTTATATATATATATATGCATATATATGCATATATTATAGATAATATATATATAAATATATATATATATGCATATATATGTATATATTATAGAAAATATATATATTATCTATAATATATACATATATATGCATATATATATATATATATATATTATCTATAATATATATATATATATGCATATATATATGTATCAACAGAGTTGACATTGCACTCAGTGCTCCTTTGGGAGCCCCTACATGGACACACTGGAAGAGGAAGACCAAGGTTAACATATGTTGATGCCCTAAGGACAGACACTGGTCTGTTGGAGATGCAGGATATGGCAGCGATAATGAGGGACAGAGACCGCTGGAGAGAACTCGTCCATGGATCTCGGGAATTTTACCCGCCTTAGATAGATAGATAGAGATATGTATATATTCTAGATATATAGATATATTTACACACACACACAAACACACACATATATATATATATGCATATATATGTATATATTATATATATATTTACATATATGTGTATACATATATATGTGTATATATATATATATATATATATACACGGAGAGATAGAATTTAGGCCATTATTAGTCATTCGGTGGAAAGCTAATATCTAGTCATCATAAATAAATAAATATTATTAAACAACGAATAAGATAAATAAAACACATAACTGTAATTAAAAAGAAAACAAACACAAACAAAACAACTGATGTACCAAAAGTTGTCTCTTAAAATGGCGGCCGTGGAAGACTAAAATACAAAATGGCGATATTGACAGAGATAAGCGTGATGTGTAGAGTGTGGTGTGACGGTTGACGAATGGGTGTGTGGAGTGTGTATGGGGGGTGGGTGGCTGTGGCGGTGTGACATGTGTCATGTGGGGAGTATGTGTGGTGTGGCTATATATATATGTGTGTATATGTATGTGTGTATATATATATATGTATATATATTTATATATATATATATGTATGTGCATATATACGTATGTATATCTATATATGTATGTGTATAGGTATGTATCTATATCTATATATGCATGTGTGTATATATATATATATACATGTATGTATCTATATGTATCTATGTATATATATATATGTATATATATGTATGTATATATATGTATGTATATATATAGTATGTATCTATGTATGTATATATATAGTATGTATCTATATATGTATATATGTATGTATGTATATATGTATATATGTATATATATGCGTATGTATATGTATATATATGCGTATGTATATGTATATATATGCGTATGTATATATATGTATGTACATACATTATATATATATATACATGTATGTACATACATGTATATATATATATGTATATACATACATGTATATATATGTATGTACATTTATATGTATATACATACATGTATATATATGTATGTACATACATGTATATATATATGTATGTACATACATGTATATATATGTATGTACATATATATATATATATATATACATATATATATATGTGTGTGTGTGTTTGTTTGTTTGTTTGTATATGCTTATATGCTTACATATGTGTGCGCACATATATATATATATATATATATATATATATATATATATATATATATATATATAATATATGTATATGGTATGTAAGGGTGATTTGTTCCTAACAGACATGAAACAGTTTGGTTCTGATTAAAATATTGATCGTCACATCGATTTTACATGATATTGGTTTTATAAGGTTCTTTGCTGGTTCATTAATTCATTTTATAGATTTATTTATTAGTTTGTTTGGTGCTGTTTTTTGTTGTTGTTGTTGTTGTTGGTGTTGGTGGTGTTGCTGTTGTTGTTGTTGTTGGTGTTTGTATAGTTGTTGTTGATGTTGTTGATACTGTTGTTGTTGTTGTTGATGTTGCTGTTGGTGGTGGTGGTGGTGGTGGTGTTTCTGTTGTTGTTGGTGGCGGTGTTGTTGTTGTTGTTGTTGTCGGTGGTGATGGTGTTGTTGTTGTTGTCGGTGGTGGTGGCCGTGGTGTTGTTGTTGTTGTTGTTGGTGGTGTTGTCGTCGTCGTCGTCGTCGTTGTCGTCGTCGTTCTTCTTCTTCTTGAGATAATGGTGGTGGTGGTGGTGGAACATGAGGGAGATTGTGGAGGTGTGTGGTGGTAATA
>CAXHJY010001345.1:7500-15000 GCA_964016885.1 Eledone cirrhosa
AACAATACACAAACATTAAAACGAAATTCCCCAACGCAGTTGGTGATTTCAGGGACCTAGGAGGAACCATTAATCGAAGAGTATATTCAGACATTCTCTTAGAAGAGCCGACGACCAGCCGAAGGGACGATTCAACGGTCCCTTCACCAGACGATCAAGTGAAAAGGGATGTAAAAACCATCCCTCCTCTACCAAAAATACGGTAAGTGGTCTTTCCCATCTTTTCCACTCTATTTTAAACATGACCTCACTCAGAATAGGCAGCATAAATGCGCGTGGCTTGGGGTCGTCATGGAAGCAGGGTCACCTGCTCAACGACCTCAGGTCACTAAACATAGATGTAGTGGCCATCAGCGAGACCAGAATCTCCGAAGCACGGGCCTTCGCACCGATCTTCGGCGGCTACGATGTGTACGCATCTCCCAGCCGTCCTGGATCGGGTGGAGGAGTTGCTGTGCTTTTTCGGAGAGGTTTGGATCTCGCCATACGGGCCATCTTCCTGGACCCAGAGGGTAAGCTGGTGGTGCTGGACGTGACCAGCGGAGACGGGCAAGCTTTCAGGCTAGTGGCCGTCTATGCCCCGACAGGAGCAGGGCGGCCTGATTTCTTCCGGCGTCTGGAGACCTTTCTTGGAACGTCGCGCTCTTTAGTGTTAGTGGGCGACTGGAACGGGATCTTAGATGCACGCTGGGACTGTGTGGGATTAGCGGATAGGGGTGGAGGGTGCAAGAGCCTCACCAACCTGCTCAGGCGTTTTGAACTGTCTGACAGGTACCGATTGGATTTCCCGAATGTGCCAATGTGGACTTGGACAAACCGCATAGGGTCATCCAGATCATATCTAGATAGAGTATTTTGTAGGGAAATAGATAGGTCTAGCATAGGCTGTCCACAATTCAAGATAGTCAGCTACACGGACCACAAATTCGTGATCTGCGTGCTTGACTTAGATAGGCTTCATAGACGAGGACCCGGCTACTGGAAGCTAAACGCGTCCTTACCAGCGCGCAAGGCCTACAGAGACCGGATTAGCGAACTAGTTAAGCGGGCGTTGACGGGGGCCATCGTCAACAACAAGTGGTGGTTTGCTCTGAAAAGAGCGATTAGAATAGAATCGATTAGGTTTAGTAAGGCTTTAGCAATAGAGAAAAATAGAGCAGAGGGAGAACTAGTTAGAAAATTAGACGAGGCGCTTAGCAAAGGCATTGCGACCGACGTGCTTGCGGCGAAATTGGCCCTTGACCAATTCTTCAATGCAAAGCACGAAGGCTGCGTTGTCAGAGCTAGGGTGCGTGCTCTCAGACACGAGGGGACGAAAGCCGTTCAATGGGCCCGAGTGGCGGAGGCGCGTCGTGGCAACAAAGCCACGATCCGGTCTTTGGTGGACCACGACGGGCGCATGCTACTCGATCCCGGGCAAATGTGTGAAGCTTTTCAGCGACACTTCGCTCAGCTGTTCGGGGGCAGCGGGGGGCCGGGTAGAGGGATGGACTTTAGTGTCTACCTCGACGGGCTGCCGCGGCTCTCGGCCACTGAGGCGAGGTGTTGCGAAAAGCCGATAACAGCCGCTGAAGTACGGGAGGCAATGACTGGCTGCACAAGGGGTAAATCGCCTGGTTTGGATGGTCTGCCCTATGAACTTTACGTACAGATGCCAGACTTGTTCGGAGGCCTCTTGGCGGACGTCTACTGCAACTGGCAACAGAACGGGAGAATTCCCAGTTCTGTGAGCCGAGGAGCGGTGGCACTGCTGAGAAAGGATCCGAACAAGGGGGATAACATAGACAATTTCCGGCCCATAACTCTGCTAAACACAGAGTTTAAGATTTTGGCCAAGGTGCTAGCAAAGAGGTTGGCGCTTGTCGTTGGTGGTCTAGTGGGAGAGGCGCAGACATGCGCCATTCCCGACAGATCCATCCACGACAACCTCCACCTCATGCGATACATCGTAGAGAGGGTAGCTAGGGAACCTGGCACGGGTGGGTCCTTGATCAATTTAGATCAGTCGAAAGCTTTCGATAGGGTCGACCATCGTTACCTAGCGGCAGTCCTGAGGGCGGCTGGCTTTGGGCCCGTCTTCAGAGGCTGGATCGCTGCCATGCACAGCGACATCTGCTCTGTGGTGAGAGTGAACGGTCACCTGTCGGAACCGTTCAACATCATGCGCTCGGTCCGCCAAGGATGTCCCCTCTCGTCCCTCTTGTACGTATTGACTCTCGAGCCATTACTGCACAAACTGGAGACGTTGAGGGGAGTCCCGCGCGAACTAGGATGCGGAAGATCCGTGTCAGCATATGCGGACGATGTCACCGTAGTGGTGTCGAACGCCAAACACATCGAGGCGATCGGCACTACACTAAGAGAATACGAAGCGGTGACAGGAGCAATGATCAACCAGGAAAAGTCAGTGGGCCTGCAGCTCGGCACCTGGAGAGGCAGGTCCATGCCGTCCAACAGCGTCGTCGGGCGCTGGACGGACGGACCGGTTAAATTGCTAGGGGTCTGGTTCGGTCCGGACCTCCAGACGGACAAAAACTGGGACGAGGTGACGAGCAGGGTGGCTTCTCTCACCCAGAAATGGGCGGAGAGGAAGCTATCCCTGAAAGGTCGAGCGGAGGTGGCTAACGCGTACATCGCGTCTGTCATCTGCTACCGCCTAACCGTCGTACCTTGTCCTAAGCCTCGCCTGACTGCGCTGGAGCGTTTGCTCTTTCGCTTTTTGTGGATGGGACGTGCTCCGATGGTCAGGCGGTCCATCTGTTGTCAACACCCGCTACGTGGAGGGCTGGGCATGCCGTGGCTGATGATGCGCAGGCACGCGCTCAGGCTACGACATCTCCACCTCTTCCTCGACGGTGATCAGGTGTGGTCGCCGTTTGCTAGACGCGTTTTTCCCCAGCTCGTTTCCTTGACGGAGCTGCAGTCCTGGGTCAAGCGAAGACCGAGAGGGAGCGCCTGGAGACTGGAATGTCTTCAGGCGCTCACAGCCCTCGACCAATCGGGCAATGTGATCGGTGGAAACTCCACCTCAGCGTTCTATAGAGGATTAGTGGAGGGGAAGAGCGACGACGTACTTGGGGAAACTCTAGGCGTCGACGAAAATCAACTAGCCAATCTCTTCGGAAGAACTTTCGGGCCAGGGCCTATGGACAACTTCCAGAAATCTCTGGCCTGGCAGTGCTACCGAGGAGCCTTGCCAGTTCGGGATAAACTCTACAGGCATGGAGGTGCCGTCAGCCGGGCATGTCCGAGATGCGCGCAGGGCGACGAAACCGTCCTGCACGCACTCGTCCAGTGTCCGAAAATTGCTGACTTGTGGGTTTATGTCGAACACCTGCTGTCGCGTTTAGGACGGATCCAGCTATCATCTGAGTCTATCGTGAGGATTGCCCCGCCCTCCTCCTTTAGCCGGGAAGGGCAGGCAGTTTTTATCTGTCTGGTGGCCATGGCGAAAGAGATAGTATGGTGGACACGTTTGAAAGGGCTGAAGACGAGCACTTACCTCTTCGGTGATGCTCTGATTGACTTTTTCAAATTTCATTTGAAAAGGAAAATCAGAGTAGAGAAGGAAGTGCTCTCTTCCCAGCATTTTGTTGAAAGATGGGTGAGAGAAGCAAGAATGGCCCGAGTGAATGGGCCGACTCTGAGTATATATCTGTAAACTAAAGGTGGAAAACTGGGAGAGGGCACTTGCCTTGGTGGTCAGGGTCATTGTGGCTTTTTACTGGGCTTTCTCCACAAATGTCCCTCCGAAGTCTCCCCCCTATTGGGGAATATTTCATTGTTATTTTCATTGTTATTTTTGTTACATCCTCTGTTTTTGTTTTTTTACACGCAGAAATGCCCATTTGTACCGTCCTGCATTGTCCTGCACTGTCCTTAATGTCTACTTTATGTAAACCCTTGTGGTTAATAAAGAAATCATTATTATTATTATTATTATTATTATTATTATTATTATTATTATTATTATTGAATGCCATGGTTGACGGAGGCTCGGCTCTGTAAGGTATAGTAATTTTTAACCGTTAAAACAATTGTAAATTGTTTAAAACTTGAACCAAATTGTTGATAAAGACACCCTCCTCCTCGTGAGAGGGGTCTTTCTGTCCGTTATTTGGCCCTTCGGGGTTAAATAACCAGTTATTGGGGTTTTGTACCCAAAATTTCATTTTAAACAAAAAAACATGGCTACCAAAAAGAAATTTCATACGTCACTCCCACTCATTCCGTCTTCTTCTTCCTCAATCATCACTACAGCAGAGAGAAGATTGTCTCTCTCCCTCCCTTCTTTAAATGTGTCTCTCTCCCTCCCTTCTCTTTCGCAAGCAACGAAAGAAAAGAAAAGTCTCGTGCAAAGCGTGCAAGGTTTCTCCACGACGACGACGACAGCGACGAAACAGGTGTGCGGGAAATACGAAAACCCAGTTCATTCGTCTGACGTCAGGAATAATAGCAGTAGCAGCCGTAATAACAACAGCAACAGTGACAATGAAAACAACAGTAGCAGCCGCAACAGCATCAACAGCAACATAAACAACAACAGCATTAGCAGCAGCAACACCAACAACAACCACAGCAACAGCGGCGGAGGCAGTAGTCGTAGTACCTGCAGCAACAACAAAAGTACCAGCAGCTCTGACGACAACAACAACAGCAGAGAAAAACCAATCTCATTTGCAGGTATTGCGAAAAACCTGGAAACAATCCTCATAACAAATGAGGAATTAGAGGAAGCGAAGAAGATGGTGACAAAGAACGGACACCGAGCAATCTGCAAGGCAGCGAAAAATTTTTTCGAAACCCAAGAGCACTGTACGGTCACGTACCGTACAGTAAGTACAAAATCCCGTAGGGTGGAAAGAGCCACAGAGGCCCAAATACAAAAAGCCTTGGGGTCTGTGTGGCAGAGGAAAACGCACATCACCCGAGGCAAAAAATACGCCACCGTAGACGTACTTTTTGCCACACCCCAGGAGGCAAAGGCCCAATCAGTAGTGACCCTAAGGAGCGAGGAAATGGTGTTGGTGCCCTCCTACTGCGGGCAAAAAATTGTGAGGGTCAAACTGACCCACGTCCCCCCCGGAATGACCCCTTCTTGGCTGGCCGCGTCTGTCCTCGTCGGAATCGAGGACAAAACAACTGTACTGCAAGTACAGAAAAAAGTAAGAGAAGATTGGGTCGGCTCCTCCATTGAGATGCTAATCCAAACCAACCAGGAGTGCATCGAAGCTATCCCGGATGTGATAGACTTCGATAACGGCACTCAACTGCCCATAAGTGTTGAGGGCAAACGCCCGAAATGCTTTCGCTGTGGATCGAAGACTCACCTCAGGGCCTTCTGCAACGAGAAGACCC
Organism: Eledone cirrhosa; assembly: GCA_964016885.1. NCBI lineage: Eukaryota > Metazoa > Mollusca > Cephalopoda > Octopoda > Eledonidae > Eledone > Eledone cirrhosa. The sequence continues at coordinate 12,859 of CAXHJY010001345.1, forward strand.
TGAGAAAGGAGAAAACCCCCCTCCTCCCGAATCCGGTTCCACGGCTACCAGCAACAGGACAAGCGGCAACCAGGAACGATAGGTCCGTGGCACCCATACCCACTCCACGGAAATCAAAGACAGCAGCAGCAGTGGAAATATTAACAACAACAACAGCAATACCAAATGCAGCTGCAACAGAGACTCCAGTGCAAACATCACCAACAACAACAAGTGAAAGAGTGGAGCTGGTACCCCTCCCCGACCTTACAGAATCAGACATGGAGTGTGAGGTGGGAGAGGGATGGCAAAAGGTCTCAAGAAGGCACAAACGCAGAAGCAGCGCATCGTCGCCTTTGAAAAGGGAGGAAAGAAATGAGAAAAGGGTAAAGTCTACTGCAAAGAGACCCACAGCAGCAACACCACCAACACCATCACCACCCACACCAGCACCACCATCACCACCGGCGACAACCCCACCGCCAACAACACCTTCAACACCACCACCACAAGCACCAACATCGCAAACACAACAACAAAACACACACACCCAGCAACAACGACAAGAAAATAGCAGAACCACACCCCACCCCCAGAAAAACAAATGCACGGCAATAAACACACACAACAAGAAACTAATGACTTACATAATTGAACACACAGACATTTCACAACAGGACTACATAATACCAGCACCAATCAAAACGCCAACTAACATAAGACTGCTAAAAATAGCACAGAAACAATACACAAACATTAAAACGAAATTCCCCAACGCAGTTGGTGATTTCAGGGACCTAGGAGGAACCATTAATCGAAGAGTATATTCAGACATTCTCTTAGAAGAGCCGACGACCAGCCGAAGGGACGATTCAACGGTCCCTTCACCAGACGATCAAGTGAAAAGGGATGTAAAAACCATCCCTCCTCTACCAAAAATACGGTAAGTGGTCTTTCCCATCTTTTCCACTCTATTTTAAACATGACCTCACTCAGAATAGGCAGCATAAATGCGCGTGGCTTGGGGTCGTCATGGAAGCAGGGTCACCTGCTCAACGACCTCAGGTCACTAAACATAGATGTAGTGGCCATCAGCGAGACCAGAATCTCCGAAGCACGGGCCTTCGCACCGATCTTCGGCGGCTACGATGTGTACGCATCTCCCAGCCGTCCTGGATCGGGTGGAGGAGTTGCTGTGCTTTTTCGGAGAGGTTTGGATCTCGCCATACGGGCCATCTTCCTGGACCCAGAGGGTAAGCTGGTGGTGCTGGACGTGACCAGCGGAGACGGGCAAGCTTTCAGGCTAGTGGCCGTCTATGCCCCGACAGGAGCAGGGCGGCCTGATTTCTTCCGGCGTCTGGAGACCTTTCTTGGAACGTCGCGCTCTTTAGTGTTAGTGGGCGACTGGAACGGGATCTTAGATGCACGCTGGGACTGTGTGGGATTAGCGGATAGGGGTGGAGGGTGCAAGAGCCTCACCAACCTGCTCAGGCGTTTTGAACTGTCTGACAGGTACCGATTGGATTTCCCGAATGTGCCAATGTGGACTTGGACAAACCGCATAGGGTCATCCAGATCATATCTAGATAGAGTATTTTGTAGGGAAATAGATAGGTCTAGCATAGGCTGTCCACAATTCAAGATAGTCAGCTACACGGACCACAAATTCGTGATCTGTGTGCTTGACTTAGATAGGCTTCATAGACGAGGACCCGGCTACTGGAAGCTAAACGCGTCCTTACCAGCGCGCAAGGCCTACAGAGACCGGATTAGCGAACTAGTTAAGCGGGCGTTGACGGGGGCCATCGTCAACAACAAGTGGTGGTTTGCTCTGAAAAGAGCGATTAGAATAGAATCGATTAGGTTTAGTAAGGCTTTAGCAATAGAGAAAAATAGAGCAGAGGGAGAACTAGTTAGAAAATTAGACGAGGCGCTTAGCAAAGGCATTGCGACCGACGTGCTTGCGGCGAAATTGGCCCTTGACCAATTCTTCAATGCAAAGCACGAAGGCTGCGTTGTCAGAGCTAGGGTGCGTGCTCTCAGACACGAGGGGACGAAAGCCGTTCAATGGGCCCGAGTGGCGGAGGCGCGTCGTGGCAACAAAGCCACGATCCGGTCTTTGGTGGACCACGACGGGCGCATGCTACTCGATCCCGGGCAAAT
>CAXHJY010001345.1:22500-27500 GCA_964016885.1 Eledone cirrhosa
TAGCAGCTCTACCTAGAGTGACTCTGATCTCTGAGCTACACATTCTTTCCTGAGACATTCTAACCAAATGTCCATAGTATCAGAGCTGTGATCTTTTAATTCAGAGAAGTAGCAGCTCTACCTGGAGTGACTCTGATCTCTGAGCTACACATTCTTTCCTGAGACATTCTAACCACATATCAATAGTATCAGAGCTGTGATATCTCAATTTAGAGAAGTAGCAGCTCTACCTGGAGTGACTCTGATCTCTGAGCTACACATTCTTTCCTGAGACATTCTAACCACATGTCCATAGTATCAGAGATGTGATCTTTTAATTCAGAGAAGTAGCAGCTCTACCTAGAGTGACTCTGATCTCTGAGCTACACATTCTTTCCCGAGACATTCTAACCACATATCCATAGTATCAGAGCTGTGATCTTTTAATTCAGAGAAGTAGCAGCTCTACCTAGAGTGACTCTCTGTTCTCTGAGCTACACATTCTTTCCTGAGACATTCTAACCACATGTCCATAGTATCAGAGCTGTGATCTTTTAATTCAGAGAAGTAGCAGCTCTACCTGGAGTGACTCTGATCTCTGAGCTACACATTCTTTCCTGAGACATTCTAACCACATGTCCATAGTATCAGAGCTGTGATCTTTTAATTCAGAGAAGTAGCAGCTCTACCTAGAGTGACTCTGATCTCTGAGCTACACATTCTTTCCTGAGACATTCTAACCAAATGTCCATAGTATCAGAGCTGTGATCTTTTAATTCAGAGAAGTAGCAGCTCTACCTGGAGTGACTCTGATCTCTGAGCTACACATTCTTTCCTGAGACATTCTAACCACATATCCATAGTATCTGAGCTGTGATATTTTAATTCAGAGAAGTAGCAGCTCTACCTGGAGTGACTCTGATCTCTGAGCTACACATTCTTTCAGAGACATTCTAACCACATGTCCATAGTATCAGAGCTGTGATCTTTTAATTCAGAGAAGTAGCAGCTCTACCTGGAGTGACTCTCTGATCTCTGAGCTACACATTCTTTCCTGAGACATTCTAACCACATATCCATAGTATCAGAGCTGTGATCTTTCAATTCAGAGAAGTAGCAGCTCTACCTGGAGTGACTCTGATCTCTGAGCTACACATTCTTTCCTGAGACATTCTAACCACATATCCATAGTATCTGAGCTGTGATCTTTTAATTCAGAGAAGTAGCAGCTCTACCTGGAGTGATTCTCTGATCTCTGAACTACACATTCTTTCCTGAGACATTGTAACCACATATCCATAGTATCGGAGCTGTGATCTTTTAATTCTGAGAAGTAGCAGCTCTACCTAGAGTGACTCTCTGTTCTCTGAGCTACACATTCTTTCCTGAGACATTCTAACCAAATGTCCATAGTATCAGAGCTGTGATATCTCAATTTAGAGAAGTAGCAGCTCTACCTGGAGTGACTCTCTGATCTCTGAGCTACACATTCTTTCCTGAGACATTCTATCCACAATATAAATACACACACACATTATATATATATAGATATAGTTTTAATATAGAAGAGCTTCTACAGGACTAGAACCGTTTCATTCGTGAGAAATCATCAGGAATCTGACAGTCAAACCCGAAATAACTTACCTATATATATATAATATAAGATCAAAAGCTGGTTAAAAGAGTTCCTTGTATTTTATTATGCGCATTTCAAAAACAAATATCATCATGGGATGATACTTGTGCTCTCATCAGTTAAAATTGTGCTACAATAAAACTCACCTCCTACATATATATATATATATATATATATATATATATAAGTTTTTCCGGGTTGAATCGGAGGTAACCACAGTAAGTAAGGTACTCAATACATAGCAGAGTATAAATGTTTTAATATAGAAGAGCTTCTACAGGACTAGAACTGTTTCATTCGTGAGAAATCATCTGGAAGCTTCCTCATGATTTCTCACGAATGAAACAGTAATATATTGTATATATATATATTAACTGTTGTGTAACCACTTCTATATATATATATATATATATATATATATATACAATGATTTTAAATAAATGGAAACTATATTTATAAAATCATATTTATTCTATTATATATATTTCAAGGGTACCAAAGTGTTTGGTACCCTTGAAATATATATAATAAAATAAATATGATTTTATAAATATAGTTTCCATTTATTAATATATTGTATATATATATATTAACTGTTGTGTGACCACTTCTATATATATATATATATATATATATATATATATATATATAAAGAATGAATAATAACAGTAGCGGAACTAGGCTGCAGTACCACCGTGGAAACACTTGTAAGCACACGGAATAAATTACCTTTTTATGATGTCTACCTGTTATTATTCATTCTTTATATACACTCCGGAATACTGAAGGATCAGGAACTAAGTTTCTTGAACAATTTTTCCATAACTCGTAGAGTAACCTCTTACCGTACGTCAACCATATCCAGTGTAGTAATTAACCATTACTACATCATAAAATCATATTTATTCTATTATATATATTTCAAGGGTACCAAAGTGTTTGGTACCCTTGAAATATATATAATAAAATAAATATGATTTTATAAATATAGTTTCCATTTATTTAATATCATTGAATATTATACTCCAGTTCTTTCGTTGCTACGGACACCGTGGCTGAATTACCGGTCGCTATCTTCAATTTGCAAAGCCCTTTAAACTGTATGTTATTACTCTAAGGTCCTATACCTTATTGAGTGCTTGGCTGCACTTCTGAATGCATTCGTCGGCTTAGCTGCGGCTCGAGCTTCGACTATGCTGTACTTCCATTTGTATATATATATATATATATATATATATATATATATATATATATATGTGAAGTAATTCCATCGGAAAAGTCCAGGAAAAAAGAGTGCTCTATGTAGGCAACAGAGCTTAATTATTATTATTATGTAATAAACAACATAAGGCAATTATTCCATTTACCAGTGGTTTCTTAAAAGCAAAAGGTTTTGATTTTAAGAAACCACTGGTAAATGGAATAATTGCCTTATGTTGTTTATTACATAATAATAATAATTATATATATATATATACAATATATTAATAAATGGAAACTATATTTATAAAACCATAATTATTTTATTATATATATTTCAAGGGCAACCAAGGCAAATTTTGGTGCGCTTTCATCAGATAAAATACAAAATTTGTTTTATAAATGTTGACATACCCGCGGAAAAACAATTTTGACGGTTTAATTTTTTCCACTATCCAGAGAACCTTAAACCATCAAGGTTGTTTTTCCGCGGGTATGTCAACATTTATAAAACAAATTTTGTATTTTATCTGATGAAAGCGCACCAACATTTCCCTTGGTTGCCCTTGAAATATATGTAATAACATAAATATAGTTTTATAAATATAGTTTCCATTTATTAATATCATTGATATTATACACCAGAAAACCTGTAGAGTGCTTCGAATGTGTTATAAATAAATTTGTTGAATAACCAACAAATTAAATTTCTCTTTGTTTAGATATACATATATGCATATATATAGATATAGATATATGTATATATGCATATATATATATATATATATATATATATATATATATATATATATATATATATGCATATATATATATGCATATATATATATATATATATATATGCATATATATATATATATATATATATGCATATATATATGCATATATATAGATATACATATATGCATATATATAGATATACATATATGCATATATATAGATATAGATATATGTATATATGCATATACATATATATATATATATATGCATATATATATATGCATATATATATATCATATATATATATATATATATGCATATATATATATATATGCATATATATATGCATATATATATATGCATATATATATATATGCATATATATATATATGCATATATATAGATATGCATATATATATATATATATATGCATATATATATATATATGCATATATATATATGCATATATATATATATGCATATATATATATATGCATATATATATATATATATATATATATATATATATATATATATATATATATATATATATATGCATATATATAGATAGATATATGCATATATATATATGCATATATATATAGATAGATATATGCATATATATATATGCATATATATATATATATATTTATATATATATATGCATATATATATATGCATATATATATATATATATATATATATATATATATATATATGCATATATATATATGCATATATATATATATGCATATATATGTATATATGCATATATATCTATATGAAGAGAGAGAGAAAGACAGAGAGAGAGTGTGTGTGTGTGTGAGTCAGACAGACATTCAGATAGAGAGAGAGGAGGGTGGGGCGGGGTGTGTGTGGGGGGGGGGGGTATCCAGATGTGTTTGGATTAATTTGTCCGGTCTGAATGGAAAGTAACGGATCGATTCTATCCACCCTTGCACCCTTCCACCCCTCCATGAATTATGGAATATTCCCTGTTTCAATGTCAGGTCATCACGTTAACAACCGGACATGGTGGTGGTGGTGGTGGGACTATAAGAGAGAGGGGGGTTAGGGAGGGAGGGGAGAGAAATTGAGAGAGGTACAGTGAGACAGGTACAGAAAGAGAGAGAGAGATGTGGAGAGACAGAGGGAGAGAGAGAGAGAGAGACTGACGCAGAGATAGATAGAGAGAGAGAGAATGGGACAGGTGCAGAGAAAGAGAGAGAGACACAGAAAGAGAGCTATAGGTACAGAGAGAGAGAGAGAGAGAAAGATTGTGGAGAGAGATTGGAGATTGAGAGAGGTACAGAGAGGGAGAGAGATTGAGAAAGGTACAGCGAGAGATGTGCAGAGAACGAGGGAGAGAGGGAGAGGTACAGAGAAAGAGAGAGAGGGGGAGAGAGATTGAGAAAGGTACAGCGAGAGAGGTGCAAAGAGCGATAGA
>CAXHJY010001347.1:17500-30000 GCA_964016885.1 Eledone cirrhosa
AGTGCATTACTGGTACTTTATTTTATCGACCCCGTAAGGATGAAAGGCAAAGTCAACCTCGGCGGGATTTGAACTCAGATCGTAAAGGGACGTAACTATGCTGGAAAGCATGGCGTCCGACCCTCTACCGATACTGCCAATCCACAATGGTTTCTAATTTGGGCACAACATCAGTAATATATAAGGGTGTGGGGGCGAAGTGCGATGACAGGGACTCAAATACTTGACAAGTACTTTAGTTTATCAAGCCTAGAATGATGAAAAGCGAAGTTGACCTCACCGGGATTTGAACTCAGAACACAAAGAGTTATCAGATGTACCAGGAAACATTTCGTTTGACGCTTTAACGATTTTGCGAAACCCCGTCTTCCCACACCTTTAAATGTCAATAAGAATGTTATTGAATTTAATTCGAGGGGGAAAATTGACAGAGCCTTTAGAGTGGTGTATTATAAAGGCCTGGGTATTTTGTTTGGCGCACTGTACTGAGTTCAAATGCCGCCATGGTAAATTTTGCCTTTCATTATTTCGATTGGAGGTCGACGGATAATGTGCCAATTCAGTAATGAGATCGATTGCCCCTTCTCTCTCTTTTCGTGGAAGAAATTTGCTGTGTTCCTACTTGGCAATTGATGGGGCCAGCCAGTGTCGGTTTTAGGACGAATGAGGCTCTGCGCAAGTTATGTTATGAGGCTCCTTACTTGTGCCCTCAAGGAGGTAGGCTCGATAAAAAGAGATTGGCAGGAATATACCCCCGGCCAAAGTGGCCCTGTGCTAAAGCACACCTAAGCACAATGGTAAATCCTGCACTGAGGCCTGCCAGGTTTAATATGTCCGCGATGTGTGTCAAGTCGGAGCCCCGACGACGCTATCCGATGTTAAGTGATCAGTAATAAAGGTTGCAATAATTGACGTTTCAATCCAGTGTCTATCATCTAGATATACAGGAAAAGGTGATGTTATAACTGGCAATGTTGTTTTAATCGATATTACCTTTCCGAATTTAACTCTTTATCTTTCTTTATATTCTTCCATCAGTCTATCTATCTATTTCTATCTCTATCTATCTATCTGCTTGTCTGTCTGTCTATCTAACTGTCTATCTATCTATCTATCTATCTATCTATCTATCTATCTATCTATCTATCTATCTATCTATCTGACTGTCTGTCTGTCTGTCTGTCTGTCTGTCTGTCTATCCATCTGTCTGTCTGTCTGTCTGTCTGTCTGTCTGTCTGTCTGTCCATCTGTCTGTCTGTCTGTCTGTCTCAATTAGTCTTCCTGTTTTTATAAATTTTGCTTTGTTCATGTTTGCGCTTTCCCAATTTTATTTTGTTTTTGTAATTAATTATTCAATAAAATGGTATTGGACCTACTTCTCCACACACACATATATATTCACACATATATACACACGCACATACCCGTATATATATATATATATATATATATATATATATATATATATAAAATCAAAATTATCATTTTCACATTTATAAAATTAAGTTTTTTTCTGAAAAATCTCTGAAGCAGCAATTTTTATATTAGAAATTCTGAAATTTTGAGAATGGGGAAAAAAATGAAAACTTGGGGTTTAAAAACTATAAAAACATAGATAGGGAAAAAAATCTATTTAAAAAAAATAGGCTATTATGTTATCAGGCCAGTGAACTAGAACAGAAAAAAATTTAAATAATTATTTAATTCATTTTGTTGTTGATGATGGCTTATTAAAATAACATATTCATTCTTAAAATATCTAAAATTTATAGCAAAACCAAAGCATTAGAATAAATAAAATAGTAATAATATAAATATGAAGGTAAAAGGTATAGGAAGAAAAAAATAATTAGCAAATTTTGTAAAATAAAAAGACAAAAAATAAAAATAAATTATATGAAGTGTGAAATTGATGAATATTCTTAATTTTAATCTATTTAGTTTCACAAAATCATCTGTTTGAAATATTGGCTCTGACTTATTGTTTTTTTTTTTTAAATATATATATATGTTAGGGAGAGTGTGTTTTTAATGGCATAGTAACAGTTAACACACCGACCAGTTCAATGGCAGCTACTATTAGGTAATCCAGTTCAACCTTCTTCATGCTCGAGTGGTCGGCGACTAAAATGGCACCCTCCACGGTCTGGTGAGTTAAGTGGAAACCCAGCTGCACAAAAAACAAGAGCTTTTAAAAGGAAGGGCAGATGAACTCTTCAGAACCAATCTCCATCCACCCCAACTATGGGTTAAATATCCTCACCAACCCACAATTGGCTAAACGTGGTGAGTACAGCTACACACCTGACATGACCAAAACCAAACGGAAAGCGGTGGAGGTCAAACAAGGAGGGGCTCTTTTAATAGGGGGAGAAGGTCCTGGATTAGTTTATTAGGTGAGGAAGGGCTATTTAGTTCACTTGTATGACCAAATGTATCCTGTTTGATATGTATTTGTGTGTGTCCTGTTTGCTAGTCGAGAGATGTAGATATCAGCAATTTATACCATCACTATCTCAATGCTTCCATCCCGAACAGTGTGCAAGAGCGCTCTATGGCGTGCAGGTCTTCAGGTGGATGCAGCTTCATGGTTCTGGTGAACATAATGGAAACAGCGTTACCCTGGAGGACAGCGTTGATCTGGTGTAACCCAACACATTATCTTCTTGTCGGAGAGCGACCGATATTTGGGGAGCTTACTATCCTCGGCAGGAAGTGCAGCAGAGCCTGGCTTAGTCGCAGACTGCAGCAGGTTGCCGCTGGAGAATGTGTCGCTACATGTGGCACCCCATTTGATTGATGTTGTAAACCAACACACCACCCCCCTCTTTAACACAATTCATTTAAACTGTTCCTCTTCTATCAAGGAAATGAAACTGTTTGTTGACTTTTTGGACCTAGCAGAATCTCCAGTTTAACACGACCTACCACGAGGTTATATGGTGGATTAGTCGACTGGTGAAACGACATGGTGCAATGTGGTTATTGTTGATTGTGTCGTTGAGACTGTCGTTGTTGATGATGATGATGATGATGTAATTGATGTTGTTATTGTTGATGCCGTCGTTGTAAATGATGATGATGAGGGTATTGATGTTGATGTTATTGTTGCTATAGTTGAATCTGTTGATGGGGATGTTTTTGTTGTTGTTATTGTTGCTGTCAACGTTGTTGTTCTGGTATTTGACGTCATATCGACGTTAAGATCGATGTTGTTGTTGTTATTGTTGTGATATTTTTGTTGATATTCTTATTGTTGCTGTTACTGTGTTTGTTCGTATCTAGGAGCTCTGGTAGACTTTTATCGATAATATTCCTTCGTAAAATCAAGTAACATACTGATACTGGAGTTGATTACATCGACTTTACTCTTGCCTTAAATTTACCGACTATGTGTCTGAATTAGACATCAACATGTCTTGCTTAACCTGGGAAGGAGAAGTTATTTTAGCAATCATTTTTCTATGTCTTATCAACAATCTTTCTCTTCCACTCACTCTTCTCCCATCGCTCTCTTGCTCACACAAAACTATATATATATATATATATATATACAATATATTACTAAATGGAAACTATATGTATAAAACCATATTTATTTTATTATACATATTTCAAGGGCAACCAAGGCTAATTATGGTGCGCTTTCATCAGATAAAATAAAGATTTGTTTTATAAATAAATATTGACATACCTTGAAAAAAGACAACCTTAACGGTTGGAGCTTCCTGGACTATCCAGGAAGCTCCAACCGTTAAGGTTGTCTTTTTTCCGGCTCCGTCAATATTTATTTATGAAAGAAATCTGTATTTTATCTGATGAAAGCGCACTATAATTTGCCTTGGTTGCCCTTGAAATATGTATAATAAAATAAATATGGTTTTATAAATATAGTTTCCATTTAGTAATATATTGTGTATTTACTCCACTAAACAGTTGAGTGCTTTATATCAGTTATAACAATTTTTAAGCTTGTTGAATCCCAACAAATTAAATATAACCTCTCTCTCTCTCTCTCTCTCGCTCTCTCGCTCTCTCTCTCTCTCTCTCTCTACATATATATATATATATATACAAACAAATGGAAGTACACCATATTCGAAGCCAGAGCCTCAGCCAAGCCAACGAATGCTTTCAGAAGTGCAGCCAAGCACTCGACAAGGTATAGGACCTCAGAGTAATAACATACAGTTTAAAGGGCTTTGCAAATGGAAGACAGAGACCGGTAATTTTGCCGGGATCCGTAGCTACGAAAGAACTGACTCGTGAGAAAAATTTCATATACATATACATATATAAAAATATACACACACACACATATATATATATATATATATATATATATATAGAGAGAGAGAGAGAGAGAGAGAGAGAGAGAGAGAGTGAGAGAGAGAGAGAATTAGCCGTCGAAACGGCTTGATCTCAGCCGTAGGGGTCTTACTGGTTCCTATTACCCACTCTACTACCCTAAGTATTGAGTACTTTGGTGCGTTATGATCCACCTGGTTCCTTACCACATTTCCTTCGTTATATATATATATATACAATATTAAATAAATAAATGGAAACTATATTTATAAAACCATATTTATTTCATTATATATATTTCAGGGATATCATATTAACAATATGCTATGCCTTCCTCAGACAAAATACAATATAAACAGTTTTATAGATAAATAGATTCGACATACCGTAACAACATCGACTTGTATTTGAAAAGGTTGATTTGGCAGGTTGATTTATCTATAAAACTGTTTATATTGTATTTTGTCTGAGGAAGGCATAGCATATTGTTAATATGATATCCCTGAAATATATATAATGAAATAAATATGGTTTTATAAATATAGTTTCCATTTATTTAATATTGTAAATATACTCCAAATACTTGTCGAGTGCTTTTATATCAGTTATAAATATTTACTAGTTGTAACCCAACAATTTAAATATAACTTTCCATATATATATATATATATATATATATATATATATATATATATATAAACCCAGGGAGTGTAACGTGAATTTACTGTAGGTTCATCCAGGTGAGCACATGATGTTTGGGTTCACGTCAGTGGGAGGTGTAGAGCTAGACAGAGTGTAATATAATAATATAAGAACGATTTGTTAACTGTAATGAAGGCTTAACAAATCGTCATTCTATTATATATATATAATTTAGTGACAATTGGAAGTCAGATTTGCAGCTTGTTATGAAACTTTATTGCATACTACAATTGGTTCGATATCGAACAGCTCGGGTTTCATCAAGCGATCGGATCCTGACTCTTAATCGACTCCTCCTCAGATATGCGAGTTTACATGCGTGGTCCCATCATATATATATTTATATATTAATGTGTATGTGGGTGTGTGCGTTTGTGTGTGTATGCTAGTTCGAATCAAAAGCTATTGGTAAACCCTATGACATAGTAGAATATAGTTGTCCAAATCTAAACTATAATAAAGAAAGGAGTGCGAGACTGCGTCCAGAATATATTTTTCTTATCCCGTTTGTAAAATAAGTTGGATTACTTTGAATAAATAATGAATGAATATTACATAATTTGTGTACTAAATTTCGTAACTCTTGATTAAATATAGATAATTTTATTGCTTATTTAAAGATTCACTTCTTTAAAATGTTCAAATGTCAACACTTCCGGTTAGCACCGTTATATTATAACACTTATAAAAACATCACATATATTTCTGTCGCTAATTTTCTCCTAATGCAGTTTATATATAATATCGTATTTTTTTAATGTATCATGGATTACTTTACTGATTACATAAGACAGTGTAACATAGACTCTCTTCAATTTCTGTGGATATTGTCAATTACGATTTTATTTGACATATCATATCTACATGTATATATACTTGCGGATAATACCAACATGCGCACTACACATGTAGCAGAAAACCACCCGAGGTGTGGTTTTTCTGCTAGTTGTTCTAATGCAGTTGGATCCTAGGTTGAACGAACCTTCAACCATGTGATCGGGGTTACTACGTCAATCTTCTTAACCACACAACCATACTTTACTTTTCAATTAAGCCATCTCACAATATATGATATTTCTACTTGAACATATCACAAAGTCAAGTTAGCTTTATTAGCTGCACCATACTAAATATCATCTTTGAAGATTAACCAGTTAAGTTTTTCTCTTTATTTCTATATCACCGCTCTCTCTCTCTCTCTGTCTCGCTCACTCTCTCTCTCCCTATCTCTCTTTTTCTCTCTTTCTCTCTCCGTGTTCCTATCTTTCTCAGTTCCTCTATCCCTATCTCTCCCTGCCACTATCTCTCCAATTCGCTGTGTTTCTTTCTGTTCCGCTCTCTGTATATTTCTCTCTCTGTTTCCATATCTCTTTTCTAATCCCCCCCCCCGCCCCCTTCATCAATCACTTTTTCTTTCTTCTCATCTATTGCTCTCGTCCTCTCTCTATTTGCACTACCTCTCTACCCCCTCCCCCCTCCCCTCACGTCGTCCGTCACAAATGTAGCAATATTTCTTTTTCGTTGCTTGTAGTCTTTGTTTTAACCGACAAGTGACTACACACCAAAGTATCAATAAATAACAAAAATATTAATAGTTAAGTTACAACTACTCACTAACAGATCACAGGAATTAAGAGTGACAGGGGTGAGTTGGTGAGAGACGTTATTAAATAGTTACTTCTAATTCGCTTAATATAATAAGATTATTTTTAGTTTCAATTAATCAGCTACATATCTGACTTGATCTTTTTTTTACGTTTGAAAGGAAAAAAGAAAGAAACCAGCTATATTAAACGCTTAGAGGTTTTAGTCTATGTGTATCTATGTGTATATATATATATATATATATTGTTATACTTGGGATATATATATATATATAAGTGTTGAAGTTTCCGTGGAAAAAGTAAAAGGAATGAAGAGTGCTCTATGTAAGTAACAGAGATAAATATTTAATGCATAATAGACAACACAGTATAATTACCTCATTACCTGGGGTTTCCCGAACAGGACGAACACAAGAGACGTCCGCATTCGTTCGTCAGATAAGGCAATAAATAGATATTGCGTTATCTGACGAAAACCCGGGTAATGAGGTAATTATACTGTGTTGTTTATTAGACATTATATATATATATATATATACAAACACGTATAAATATTGTGCGAAACCATTTTGCTGGCTTGAGAGCTGAATAGGGTGAAGTTGTGTGTATGCAAACTTGTCTTGTACATCGCCTTTCTTTATTTCCTTCTCCCAGTCACTCCTGTGCGTCAACACGCTTCTCCTTGCCCCCCCCCTCTTTCAGTCTCTTCTATATTTCACCTGCCTGTCACCCACCTTGTTAATTGTCTCTTGTTGACCACTGGCCACTGGTCCCTGTCCTCTGAGGCATGTTTGCCCATCGCTCTCTTTCACAGAATTTAGCTGTTTTAAGAGGAGAGTGGAGTGCTGAGAGATTAAAAAAAACGGGAGGAGAAAGAAAATTAATACAATGATGAATTGGAAGTGATTGGGGCAAACTCCATGGTTTCGGCCAGCGGTCAAAATGGTGAAATAATTGCCGCAAAGAAAAGCCAGTGTCACTTCTCTTCTCCCTTCTTCGTTTTTAATTGTTTAATTTTCTATTTTCCTGCCAACTTTTATCTCTCCCTGTTTGCTATTTCAATCATTTTCGGTAAAAATTACTTATATTGTTGTATTCTGTTGATTAATGAAAGGCATAATTGTAAGAAGGTAAGTAATTTGATTTCAGATAAGGCAACAAAGCTGTTCTGTGTTACCAGTTCTTTATTCAAATACGACCTTAATTTTCAAGATAAAATTTCCTCATCAGATGTAAAACATATTGGAAAGTAGAGAAAAAGTTTTAGTTTGATTGTGCCGCCTTTTCTTTCTGTTGTTACCGTTACTAGCCGGAAGTAGTAGTAAGAGTTGTGAGAAGTGGTGACGTCTTTGTGAGTGAGTTTGTCTATATTAATAATTGTTTCTACGTTTGGCACAAGGCCAGCAATTATCCGAGTGTATTACTGGTACTTTATTTTATCGACCCTGTAAGGATGAAAGGCAAAGTTAACCTCGGTGGGATTTGAACTCAAATCATAAAGGGGTGTAACTCTATGCTACAAAGCATGGCGTCCGATCCTCTACCGATGCTGCCAATTAATAATATTCATAACATGGTTCTATGGGATGAGTAATTGTACTACTAGGCAAGACATGAAGTAAACATCTATTGGCTCTTCGTTGAGCGATGCGGGAGGGTCTGTGTGACAAGTGTTGTTGTTCGACTGCCGTCGTTTCTGTTGACGTGTGCTCCAGATCATTAAATCAACAGAACAACCTGCTCATATCAGCGGCTGAACATCCATTGAGACGCGCACTGTTAACGTAATTCTTAGCGAGTTTCGGCGTGACACACTATCATCATAGGCTGGCCCCTTGCATTACAGATACAACTCAATGTTCCCAGCTGAGTTGACTAAAATACGGGAAATAAAGCTTCTTAGTGAAGCACACAACGTCTCGCTCTATCTTGGTAACAAACTCACTGGTTCATAATCACCAGCTGAATACACAAACCACTAAGGTACGCGTCTTCATATATAAAAAAAAACTGTTAGATGGTTGATAAAAACATTTTGATTCTTTCTTCTTTCAGTAACTTTAACTTTCTGTAACCGCATTCAACGTTGCTAAAGAGATTTGCTAGGCTAACGCCATTAATATTAATTAAGCAGATAAAAGATTTACAAGCGACACAAATCGTTCACTCCTGACTTTTTTTTAATGAATCTGTGATTTCTTTTTTTCGTTTTATCCACTCTGCATTAAACTTTTTTTTTGCCTCAAGACCTAGTAATGATTTAGCTGAAAATATCTAAAAATGAGATTGGTACTTCAAATGTTCATCATCATTATTATTATTATTGTTATTATTGTTCTTTGAGTCTCAGTCATTGATGTTATTTAACTGGACAGTTTGTTGAAATGAATATCAAGCCGCTACCTGCAGCCTCAGATATTCAGGACGCATTGAAGGGTTCTTGCTGTTCCCAGCAAGAATGCCTTTTGAAGTGTTCCCAAAAGAGGGGCTGGACTAATCTTCTTTAACCATCCTTTTGGAAACTGTTTGGGATAGTACCTAGTGTGCTTCTGACAATCGGGATGACCTTGATTTCATGGCGGTTGCAAATCCTTTTTAACTCCCACTTTAAATCCTGGTATCGGTTAATTTTCTCTTGCTCCTTTTCTTGCACTCTCGTGTCAAATGGGCAGGCTACATCTACGATCAGGCATGATCTTTTTTCCTTGTCCAAAACCACCAGGTCAGGCCTATTGTGTTCTAATTTCTTGTCCGTGTGTATCCTAAAATCCCATAGCACCTTCACCTGATCATTTTCTATCACCGACTCTGGCTTATGCTCATACCACTTCTCAGAATGTGGTAAATTGTTTACTTTGCATAGGTGCCAGTGGATCACCCTGCCTATAACATCATGTCTCCAGCCTTTATAGTGAGTCTGGGATAGGTGTTTACACTCGGATACAATGTGAGCCACAGTCTCCTCTCTCTCTCCACAGATCCTACACAGTGGGCTAGCCTCCTCCTTGTAAATATGGTGTTTCACCCACTTCCTTTTGAGGGCCTGCTGTTGAGCAGCCATTAGCATTCCTTCTGTAGCCTGTTTAAGGCCTCTTCTTTTTAACCAGTTCCATGTATGTGGATCTCTAAATTCAGTGTTCTTAAAGAAGGTACTATGAAGGGATTTTTCATGAAGGTTGCTCTTCCTCCTTGTTGTTATTTCCTCATTGGACATCCCCTGGTTTATTGTCCTCTCCTTCAGTACAATCTTGAGTATTGGCTCCCTACTGTCAATCACGTATTTGTGCAGGTTGTTTTTCTCCATCTGAACACAGTCTTCTATGCTGATAAGACCTCTTCCACCTTCAGATCTCTTTAAGTAGAGTCTATCGACATCACTCCTCTTGTGGAACATGATGTAGATAGTCAATAGCTTGCAAGTCTTCCTATCCATTTCTTTTTGTTCAGCAACATCCCATTTCAGAATTCCCGCACTGTACCTAATAATAGACACTGCTCGGGAATTCATTGCACTTATGACATTCCTACTATTTAGATGTGATTTTAATACGCTCCTTACTCTCCTAATGTACTCAGATCTTATCAATTCCTTCATTTTTTTTTGTTCTTGATGTCATCTGCCTCCAGAACACCTAAATATTAGCATCCTTCTTCAGTGTCAATTTCCTTTATCATCTCACCTGTTGGTACCTGGATTCCGTTGCTTCTGCTCAATTTACCCCTCTTCATCACTAGGACTCCACACTTATTAATACCAAATTCCATATATATATCATTGCTAAAAATACGGACAGTGTCAACAAGTACATCCAACTCCTTCTCACTCTTCCCGAAGAGCTTAAGATCGTCCATGAAGAGGAGGTGATTGATGTTAAGCTCTCCCTTTCCCAACTTGTATCCTGCTCACACTTTTCGCAGTACACTGGTCAGGGGTATCAGGGCAAGGACAAACAGCAGAGGGGACAAAATATCTCCCTGGAAGATACCTCTCTTGATCTTCACGCCTCCCAGGGATTCTCCACCCGATGTTAACTCTGTTTTCCAGGACTTCATACTTTTGCTCAACAACTGTCTGATGTTATCTGCTACCTTGAAGATCTCTAGGCTTTTGGTTATCCAAGAATGAGGTACCATGTCGAATGTCTTTTTGTAATCTATCCATCCCATGGCAAGACCAGTGTATCTCCTCTTCCAATTCCTCATTACCATCTTACCAATAAGTAACTGGTCTTTTGTACCACGGGACTTCTTTCGGCATCCTTTCTGATTCGTCCGGTAACAAGTTGTTTATGTGGAGGTGATGGTAGATTATCTCAGACACAATGCTTGTTAACAGTTTCCACATTACGGACAGACATATGATAGGTCTATAGTTGGTAACATCATTACCCTTGACTCTGTCTTTCATTACTAGAACTGTGGTACCTTTTGTCAACCACTCTGGTACCTCACCCGACATCAAGCAGTCATTGAACATGGTTGTCAGTTTCGGGTGGAGGGATGTTATATTTTTAATCCAATACCCCTGCACACCATCTGGACCTGGTGATTTCTAGTTGGTTAGTTTTTTGGCCTGCCCTTTAAGAGATTCAACTGTGATACTCAAATCAGTTTGTTGGTGTGCTTGTTCACTAATCTCCTTTTGTACTGCCTCAATCTACACTGCCTGACCATTATGTTCAACATCCTGCTCCCATATTCCTCTCCAGAATGTCTTAGTCTGTTCCGCCTCAGAGATCAAGTCGTTGCCTCTTTCTTTCCCTTCAAGCTGTCCAAACAGCATCTTCTGGCTGTTGTCAAACATGCGGTTCTTTCTATACTGACTGACCCTGCTCTCATACCGCTTAATGTTTGCACTTTTTGCTACAATGCGTTGCTTCAGTTCCTCTATGATAATATTTAGCTTTTCCCCCTAGTTTTGTACTCTATTTCCAATCTATTTTTAGTGTCTATGTTTTGTCATGTCCCATTCAGTAGGGACTCAAGCTTTTCAATGTCTTTTCTCATTTCCTTGATTTGACAATTCAGTCGTTTCTTCCACGAAGGTTCTGATCTTTCTTGTTTGTTGTTTCCTCTCGTTTTTATGCCAAGTAATTTCCTCACCGCATTTGCTGTTGCTTTGAGGATATTGTTGCATTGGTGAAGATTCCACGCCTCAAGGTATGGGGTGATTTTGTTTACCTTAGCTGTTGTTTCTTTTAATTTTTTCCCGTCTACAAATCTTAGGTTCATAGGTTTTCCACTATCATTGTTCATTTCATCTACCACTAAGTTCAGGATATCAACCAAATCTTGTCCTAGCCCGTCAGCATTCATTTCCTCAATGGCCGTATCTTTGTTCCAGATGTTATTTATTTCAGCAATCAGATCATTGTCTGCTTCGGATGCTTCCTCAGGTCTCTCAACCTCTTCACCTTCATTCCCCACTGGCTCGTTTGACTGACCAACTCCACTCTCCATTTCCAACTTAATATCTCTGTTCAGTTCCTCCAGTTCCAACTCGCTTATCCATCCATTAGTTCTTATTACCCGAGCCTGCCTTGCCAATTTTTGTTCATCTAATTTAAATAGACCAATCTCGTTCCAGATGTTATGCATCCGTTTCCTATAGCCTTTTTCCATGGGGTTACTCTTCAGGTAATATTCCATGACACTTCTATTCAATTCTTTCGTCCAGTTGATTCCTGTCCCTTTCCTTCTTCTTCTTCCTCCAACACCAGCAGTATTTGGATGACAGCCAGGTCCCTGCTGCTGGGCCAGGGAGCACTTGCTGCGTGAGAATCTTTCACATGGCGTTCCAGTCTCCTCTTCACCGTTATTTGAACTGTTTAGATTCGACATTTAAACACTCATATCGAGGATTGGTGAATGTAAGGTTACATAACC
>CAXHJY010001347.1:37500-50000 GCA_964016885.1 Eledone cirrhosa
AGATTTTTATTTATATAATAATAATTGTTTCTACTTTTGGCACAAAGCTAGCAATTACCTCAGTGTATTACTGGTACTTTATTTTATCGACCACGTAAGGATGAAAGGCAAAGTTAACCTCGGCTGGATTTGAACTCATATATACAACATAATAATAATAATTGTTTCTACTTTAGGCACAAATAATAATTGTTTCTACTTTTAGGCACAAGGCCAGCAATTACCCAGTGTATTACTGGTACTTTATTTTATCGACCCTGTAAGGATGAAAGGCAAAGTCAACCTCGGCGGGATTTGAACTCGGATCGTAAAGGGACGTAACTATGCTGGAAAGCATGGCGTCCGACTCTCTACCGATACTGCCAATCCAGGCACAAATAATAATGATTTCATATAATAACAATAAAGACGATTTGTTATGCCTTCATTACGTTTATTAAGAAGTGACACGCGTTTCGCTATTGATCAACTCGTGCTTAGATTTCTATCGATCTGGCCCGACTCTGGACTCAAAAGCTTGTCGGACCTGCCGTGGTAGTGACAGAATGAACATGTAGGGCGTAGAAAAGGTACATAACGATTCACATTCATTTATGGTGGTCAGTTAAAGTTCGTTTTGATTGGTGGTTTTGCTATAAGAAATGTTTTGGTATGTTTGATGGGGGGGGGGGGTATTATGAAGAGGTGGTGGTGGGGAGCGATGGTTGGTGTGAGTTGCGGATGTGTGGTGTTTTGGCTGTTTCATAGGGATTACGGCGTATATGTGGTGAAGAGAGGGTGCTGGGTGTGACTGTGGTGGTGGTTATGGGCTATAAATGATGGGAGATGAAAGGGTACGGTGCTCTCCTAAGTGGATGGGAGTTTTCTGTTGGTCCGAGGTTTGTCTGAGAGGAATAAAAACAATAAACAAAAGTAAATTAAACTGAAGTTAAGGGTAAGGTTACGAATGAGGTGAGTGGGAAGTCTAACGTTTTCTGTGGTGTGTTTAGTATGTAAATGGTTTTCCATTCTGAGTTCAAATCCCGCCGAGGTTAACTTTGCCTTTCATCCTTACGGGGTCGATAAAATAAAGTACCAGTAATGCACTGTGTAATTTCTGGCCTTGTGCCAAATGTGGAAACAATTATTAAAGAGGTTTGTAGTACTAGAAAATAAGTGATTAAGGACTGTGGTTAGTGTGTGAAATGAATATAAATAAATAGAGGAATAAATAATGAATTAGTTGCTACACTAACTATATGTGCTCGCTTAAACACACACACAGACACACACCACACAACACACCAGACACACACACACACACACACACACACAGAGACATCGTCAGTTTTATATATACATAGATAACGATAATATAATTGCTGATACAATGAATGTAATGATAATAATTGTGGTAATAGGATGCTGGTAGTGTATGTGGGTGGCTGGTGTGTGAGGTGCATGTTCAGGTGAGTGAGAGTGGTGAAGACATGGTGATATGTTTAATAATGAGGGACATGATAAACATAATAGTAGCAAGAATAACAATGATAACGAAAGTAGCAGTGGTAATGAGGACGATGATAAACTTGATGAGAGATGATAATAATTGTTGTAATTACTAGTACGTGTCTGATGTCTGTGTTCAGGTGGTTAAATGTTAGTCTGTCCATAGTTTATGTTCGAATATCATGGCGGAGAATGTATGTTGTTTTGTATGTCTGCAGTTTACGGAGATTTCCGATTTCAAATTAATATCCGATTTCATTTTAATGATCTCTGCCAATTCCATCAGGCACGATATACAGTGGCTTCCTCAGGGGAAATGTTGGGCCACGCGACTCCTTACAGACCATTTGATCTGGTATTTCAGGTTTCTATCCTTGGGGTCCCATATGAAATCGGCCAGTCTTGTTTGGGAACGCTCAGGTCTGTGGTTGAAGGGGCTTCTGTGGTTGTACAGCCGCTCCTTAGAGGCTGTTGAGAGTGCGCCTATAAGTGTGTATTCTTTGCGCTTATTTAATAGTGTCGGTAATAATATATTGAAGAGTAAGGAGAGGTGGTAATAATATATTGAAGAGTAAGGAGAGGTGGTAATAATATATTGAAGAGTAAGGAGAGGTGGTAATAATATATTGAAGAGTAAGGAGAGGTGGTAATAATATATTGAAGAGTAAGGAGAGGTGGTAATAATATATTGAAGAGTAAGGAGAGGTGGTAATAATATATTGAAGAGTAAGGAGAGGTAATAATATATTGAAGAGTAAGGAGAGGTGGTAATAATATATTGAAGAGTAAGGAGAGGTAATAATATATTGAAGAGTAAGGAGAGGTGGTAATAATATATTGAAGAGTAAGGAGAGGTGGTAATAATATATTGAAGAGTAAGGAGAGGTGGTAATAATATATTGAAGAGTAAGGAGAGGTGGTAATAATATATTGAAGAGTAAGGAGAGGTGGTAATAATATATTGAAGAGTAAGGAGAGGTAATAATATATTGAAGAGTAAGGAGAGGTGGTAATAATATATTGAAGAGTAAGGAGAGGTAATAATATATTGAAGAGTAAGGAGAGGTGGTAATAATATATTGAAGAGTAAGGAGAGGTGGTAATAATATATTGAAGAGTAAGGAGAGGTGGTAATAATATATTGAAGAGTAAGGAGAGGTGGTAATAATATATTGAAGAGTAAGGAGAGGTGGTAATAATATATTGAAGAGTAAGGAGAGGTAATAATATATTGAAGAGTAAGGAGAGGTGGTAATAATATATTGAAGAGTAAGGAGAGGTGGTAATAATATATTGAAGAGTAAGGAGAGGTGGTAATAATATATTGAAGAGTAAGGAGAGGTGGTAATAATATATTGAAGAGTAAGGAGAGGTGGTAATAATATATTGAAGAGTAAGGAGAGGTGGTAATAATATATTGAAGAGTAAGGAGAGGTGGTAATAATATATTGAAGAGTAAGGAGAGGTGGTAATAATATATTGAAGAATAAGGAGAGGTAATAATATATTGAAGAGTAAGGAGAGGTGGTAATAATATATTGAAGAGTAAGGAGAGGTGGTAATAATATATTGAAGAGTAAGGAGAGGTGGTAATAATATATTGAAGAATAAGGAGAGGTAATAATATATTGAAGAGTAAGGAGAGGTGGTAATAATATATTGAAGAATAAGGAGAGGTAATAATATATTGAAGAGTAAGGAGAGGTGGTAATAATATATTGAAGAGTAAGGAGAGGTAATAATATATTGAAGAGTAAGGAGAGGTGGTAATAATATATTGAAGAGTAAGGAGAGGTGGTAATAATATATTGAAGAGTAAGGAGAGGTGGTAATAATATATTGAAGAGTAAGGAGAGGTGGTAATAATATATTGAAGAGTAAGGAGAGGTGGTAAT
This sequence comes from Eledone cirrhosa, assembly GCA_964016885.1. Classification (NCBI taxonomy): domain Eukaryota; kingdom Metazoa; phylum Mollusca; class Cephalopoda; order Octopoda; family Eledonidae; genus Eledone; species Eledone cirrhosa. The sequence goes on from CAXHJY010001347.1 coordinate 40,884, forward strand.
AATATATTGAAGAATAAGGAGAGGTAATAATATATTGAAGAGTAAGGAGAGGTGAATAATATATTGAAGAGTAAGGAGAGGTGGTAATAATATATTGAAGAATAAGGAGAGGTAATAATATATTGAAGAGTAAGGAGAGGTGGTAATAATATATTGAAGAGTAAGGAGAGGTAATAATATATTGAAGAGTAAGGAGAGGTGGTAATAATATATTGAAGAGTAAGGAGAGGTGGTAATAATATATTGAAGAGTAAGGAGAGGTGGTAATAATATATTGAAGAGTAAGGAGAGGTGGTAATAATATATTGAAGAATAAGGAGAGGTAATAATATATTGAAGAGTAAGGAGAGGTGGTAATAATATATTGAAGAGTAAGGAGAGGTGGTAATAATATATTGAAGAGTAAGGAGAGGTGGTAATAATATATTGAAGAATAAGGAGAGGTAATAATATATTGAAGAGTAAGGAGAGGTGGTAATAATATATTGAAGAATAAGGAGAGGTAATAATATATTGAAGAGTAAGGAGAGGTGGTAATAATATATTGAAGAGTAAGGAGAGGTTAATAATATATTGAAGAGTAAGGAGAGGTGGTAATAATATATTGAAGAGTAAGGAGAGGTGGTAATAATATATTGAAGAGTAAGGAGAGGTGGTAATAATATATTGAAGAGTAAGGAGAGGTGGTAATAATATATTGAAGAGTAAGGAGAGGTGGTAATAATATATTGAAGAGTAAGGAGAGGTGGTAATAATATATTGAAGAGTAAGGAGAGGTGGTAATAATATATTGAAGAGTAAGGAGAGGTAATAATATATTGAAGAGTAAGGAGAGGTGGTAATAATATATTGAAGAGTAAGGAGAGGTGGTAATAATATATTGAAGAGTAAGGAGAGGTGGTAATAATATATTGAAGAGTAAGGAGAGGTGGTAATAATATATTGAAGAGTAAGGAGAGGTGGTAATAATATATTGAAGAGTAAGGAGAGGTGGTAATAATATATTGAAGAGTAAGGAGAGGTGGTAATATATTGAAGAGTAAGGAGAGGTGGTAATATATTGAAGAGTAAGGAGAGGTGGTAATAATATATTGAAGAGTAAGGAGAGGTGGTAATAATATATTGAAGAGTAAGGAGAGGTGGTAATAATATATTGAAGAGTAAGGAGAGGTGGTAATAATATATTGAAGAGTAAGGAGAGGTGGTAATAATATATTGAAGAGTAAGGAGAGGTGGTAATAATATATTGAAGAGTAAGGAGAGGTGGTAATAATATATTGAAGAGTAAGGAGAGGTGGTAATAATATATTGAAGAGTAAGGAGAGGTGGTAATAATATATTGAAGAGTAAGGAGAGGTGGTAATAATATATTGAAGAGTAAGGAGAGGTGGTAATAATATATTGAAGAGTAAGGAGAGGTGGTAATAATATATTGAAGAGTAAGGAGAGGTGGTAATAATATATTGAAGAGTAAGGAGAGGTGGTAATAATATATTGAAGAGTAAGGAGAGGTGGTAATAATATATTGAAGAGTAAGGAGAGGTGGTAATAATATATTGAAGAGTAAGGAGAGGTGGTAATAATATATTGAAGAGTAAGGAGAGGTGGTAATAATATATTGAAGAGTAAGGAGAGGTGGTAATAATATATTGAAGAGTAAGGAGAGGTGGTAATATATTGAAGAGTAAGGAGAGGTGGTAATATATTGAAGAGTAAGGAGAGGTGGTAATAATATATTGAAGAGTAAGGAGAGGTGGTAATAATATATTGAAGAGTAAGGAGAGGTGGTAATAATATATTGAAGAGTAAGGAGAGGTGGTAATAATATATTGAAGAGTAAGGAGAGGTGGTAATAATATATTGAAGAGTAAGAAGAGGTGGTAATAATATATTGAAGAGTAAGGAGAGGTGGTAATAATATATTGAAGAGTAAGGAGAGGTGGTAATAATATATTGAAGAGTAAGGAGAGGTGGTAATAATATATTGAAGAGTAAGGAGAGGTGGTAATAATATATTGAAGAGTAAGGAGAGGTGGTAATAATATATTGAAGAGTAAGAAGAGGTGGTAATAATATATTGAAGAGTAAGGAGAGGTAATAATATATTGAAGAGTAAGGAGAGGTGGTAATAATATATTGAAGAGTAAGGAGAGGTGGTAATAATATATTGAAGAATAAGAAGAGGTGGTAATAATATATTGAAGAGTAAGGAGAGGTAATAATATATTGAAGAGTAAGGAGAGGTGGTAATAATATATTGAAGAGTAAGAAGAGGTGGTAATAATATATTGAAGAGTAAGGAGAGGTGGTAATAATATATTGAAGAGTAAGGAGAGGTGGTAATAATATATTGAAGAGTAAGGAGAGGTGGTAATAATATATTGAAGAGTAAGGAGAGGTGGTAATAATATATTGAAGAGTAAGAAGAGGTGGTAATAATATATTGAAGAGTAAGAAGAGGTGGTAATAATATATTGAAGAGTAAGGAGAGGTGGTAATAATATATTGAAGAGTAAGGAGAGGTGGTAATAATATATTGAAGAGTAAGAAGAGGTGGTAATAATATATTGAAGAGTAAGAAGAGGTGGTAATAATATATTGAAGAGTAAGGAGAGGTAATAATATATTGAAGAGTAAGGAGAGGTGGTAATAATATATTGAAGAGTAAGAAGAGGTGGTAATAATATATTGAAGAGTAAGAAGAGGTGGTAATAATATATTGAAGAGTAAGGAGAGATGGTAATAATATATTGAAGAGTAAGGAGAGGTGGTAATAATATATTGAAGAGTAAGGAGAGGTGGTAATAATATATTGAAGAATAAGGAGAGGTAATAATATATTGAAGAGTAAGCACAGGTGGATTGGCTATATCGGTAGAGGGTCGGACTCCATGCTTTGCAGCAAAGAGTTACGGCTCTTTATGGTCTGAGTTCAAATCCCGCCGAGGTTAACTTTGCCTTTCATCCTTACAGGGTCGATAAAATAAAGTACCAGTAATACACTGGTTATGTGCAGGCCTTGTGCCAAAAGCAGAAACAATTATAACGGAATCATAGTAAAATATTGAAAAGTATTATAAAGAGAGTTGTAAATATAATAGCTTGTGTAATTTTAAATATAATTGTGTGCAATACATTTAACACTATATGGTACATGTTGATTAAAAGACTTTATAACTCATAAAGGTTTTTAAACTAGCCATTACAAATGCTTCTCAGACTCACAGCATGTCAAATGCTGGATTATTCAACCTACTTCAAAGATCTGCGCAATTCTAATATTACCTTAAAATAAACTCTGCTCGGCAATATCGGGGTCATGTGCATCACCCTCGATGAAGTACCACGTGTGTTATAATTACTGATAGGCCGTATATCGCTGGCTGTTCCTCGTGGTAGTGAATACACCATCGTAACCGGCCGCGGCGCTCTCGCAGAAATGTGTTACCCAGCGTTGTAGAATTTGCCATTTTTTTTCACTCATAGCTCTCAAGTTTATCACAGTTTTAAATGTGTAGACACCTGTGGCAGAGTTAATTTGATAGTTTCTCCTATATGGTATATATATATATATATATATATATATATATATATATATATATATATAATATTATAATGAAATGACAGGAGGCTGGATTTGTGTAAATCCTTGAAAAGTTTATTATACTATGATCATTTCAATGACCGGGTTCCGTATGAATCCGGTGATATCATCAGGTATTCGAAATATAATACGTGAATGTAATAGGTAAAATCCATGGGGCTGAAAATCGAGACCCGAGGGCGACCGCTATTCTGTTCCTTCAAACTCAGCAGGTCGATTTTCAGCCCCATGTATTTTACCTATTACATTCACGTATTATATTTCGAATACCTGATGATATCACCGGATTCATACGGAACCCGGTCATTGAAATGATCATAGTATAATAAACTTTTCAAGGATTTACACAAATCCAGCCTCCTGTCATTTCATTATAATATTTAACTCCGTAATAACACCACCAACTACAAAAACAAAGACGGTTGAACTGCTTTACGTTGAGTACTCTCTATATTATTGCATTACGATTGACCATACGGAATAGACCAGCTCTATACAGTGGTGAACCTCAAACCTGAATATATATATATATATATATATATATATATATATATCTTATTTCTCTGCTTTGTAGTAGAGTGATATCTAACCTGATAACGTTTGCACCTCCCTGACTGTTAAGTACTGAAGGAAATGCACTTTATTTATCAACAGTTATAAAATAAATATTATAAACCTCGTTTGTTGAACAAGTGGCCGGGCAGTTCACAGAGACTTGTAGAAAGGTGACGAATGAGAACTTAGTGTTGGAATAATGTTTGAGATTGTGACCTGACTAAAAGGTTATAGAAGATGGATGGAAATTCTGTGGCACTTCGTGACACGTGAGAATGATGCTTCAAGAGAATAGAAAGCTCTTTATTCGCTGTTGTTTTTCTTGTTGTTGTTGTTGTTGTTGTTGTTGTTGTTGTTGTTCTTCTTCTTCTTCTTCTTCTTCGTCTTCGTTTTCTTCTTCTTCTTCTTCTTCTTCTTCTTCTTCTTCTTCTTCTTCTTCTTCTTCTTCTTCTTCTTCTTTTTTCTTTTTCTTTTTCTTCTTCTTTTTTCTTTTTCTTTTTCTTTTTTTCTTCTTCTTTTTTCTTTTTCTTCTTTGCCTTCTTCTCTTCTTTGCCTTCTTCTCTTCTTTGCCTTCTTCTCTTCTTCTTCTTCTTCTTCTTCTTCTTTGCCTTCTTCATCTTCTTTGCCTTCTTCTTCTTCTTCTTCTTCTTCTTCTTCTTCTTCTTCTTCTTCTTCTTCTTCTTCTTTGCCTTCTTTGCCTTCTTCTTATTCTTCTTTGCCTTCTTCTTCTTCTTCTTCTTCTTCTTCTTCTTCTTCTTCTTCTTCTATTGTTGTTGTTGTCCTTAGCGTTGTTTTTCTTGTTGTTGTTGTTGATTGGCATTTTTCATTCAAACACAAACAAGCTGCAGATTCTTTTTTTTCCAGAGTGATAATTCTGTGGAAGCTAATGTATGTGTGGGTGTGTGTATGTGTGTGTGTGTGTGTGTGTGTGTGTGTGTGTGTACATGTGTGCATGTATGTATGTACGTTTGTTTGCATGTATGAATGTGTGTATGTACGTACACGTTTGTGTGTATGTAAGCATATATTTATAAATGAATGTATAAGTGAGTCTATGTACTTATGTATGACAGTATGTGTCTATGTATGTATGCATGTATATTTGTTTGTGGGTATGTATCTATATATGTGTGAATGAATGTATATGTGGATGTATGCATTTATGTATGACCGTATGTGTGTATGCATATATTCATGTATATATGTGTATGAGTGCATATGTGTGTGTGTGTGTGCCTGTATAACTGTGCACGGATGTTTCTCTACAGGTATAAACCTATGTATATATGCCACTATATATATATATGTCTATACGCATAAATATATATATATATATATCTATGTATTTATGTATGTGTGAATGTATGTTACTGTAAATGTATATAAGTATGTGTGCAGTAATATGTGTGTATGTATATTTCTGTATATGTCTATCAGTACAAGTTTGTATGTGTATTTATGATTCTATATATGTATATATGTACATGTGTACGTTTATGTATGTATCTATGTATGTATACATGTACATGTGTACGTTTATGTATGTATCTATATATGTATATACATGTGTACGTTTATGTATGTTTCTATGTATGTATATATGTACATGTGTACGTTTATGTATGTTTCTATGTATGTATATATGTACATGTGTATGTATACATGTACATGTGTACGTTTATGTATGTATCTATGTATGTATATATGTACATGTGTACGTGTATGTATGTATCTATGTATGTATATATGTAAATGTGTACGTGTATGTATGTATCTATGTATGTATATATGTACATGTGTACGTGTATGTATCTATGTATGTATATATGTACATGTGTACGTGTATGTATCTATGTATGTATATATGTAACTGTGTACGTGTATGTATGTATCTATGTATGTATATATGTACATGTGTACGTGTATGTATCTATGTATGTATATATGTACATGTGTACGTGTATGTATGCATCTATGTATGTATATAAGTACATGTGCACGTGTATGTATGTTTCTATATATGTATATATGTACATGTGTGTGTGTGTGTGTGTGTGCTTCTGAATATGTATATATGTGTATATGATTATGTATGTATACATGCATCTATGTTAGGTATGTATTCGTGTGTCGAGTTCGTTTGCCTTAAATATATCAGTCATGATGTTTTTATTTCATTTTTTTTAGTATTATTTAAATATATATATATATATATATATATATATATATACATATATATATATAGTTTTTACAATTTCCATCGCCCTCTCCCTCCATGCGCTTGGTACCGAAAAGTATGTCTATGATATATTTTACATGGTATTCAGTACTGACAGCATAACTGTTGAAACAAGCTATAGTTTTAGCCGACAGTCATTGTTATCCAGCCTGGCATGTTTACTGGTTCTCCACTAAAATTCACTTCACAATGTCTTTTAGTTTCTCTCCCAATATGTCTTACAGTTTCAGTGTTTTCTAGACGAATTACTTTCAAGATATATTCTACGACTCTATTTTATTTTTTATTTATTATGAAGGAATGGTGGTGGAGAGGGGAATGGATTGTTTTTAAATGATTGTTGCCTGTTATGACCTTAAGATAGAGATTTTTACACCGTATGTCACCTATATCACTACCCCCACTTCTCTCTCAATCAATTTGTTGGTGGTATTGATGAAAATGAAGTTGGCGAAATGAAACTCAATGAAAGGAGCAATGGAAACATTGCTTACTTGGTCCGATTTCTAGCGATCGACACTGTTTTCCTTTCATATGAATATCAAATATCATCTTCAGATAACCACAAGAACGTTATGACAAATATAAGCAAGAGAAAGTCTGAGTAAAATGAAGGTGATAGTTTGAAATGTAAGGTGTCATAATTAACGGAGAACAAGTATACCTTCGTTATAATTAACTAGCTGCTTCTTAATTAATTAAGTTCTGACATTTAGAAATATAATTATCGCAATTCAATACTGCTGAAATAGGAACTCATGAATAAGAGTTATAAGGGAGTCATTCAATTGTATCGACATATACACATACAAAAACACACTCACATCTCTTTATACACACACACACATATACACACACACACATATATATATATATATATATATATATATATATATATATATATATATATATATATATATATATATATAATCTCTCTATACATACATAAATATGTATATATATATGTGTGTGTGTACGAGTGTGTGTGTCTGTGTACGTGTGTTTTGTCAACAATAAATACTTTTTTTCTTACAGAGGAAATAGAGATTAATGTTTGCAACGTTATTTCGAGAATACTACAGTTGACTTGTTAATTTAATGAGAAGTATATGCTACATCAGTACGTACACACACACACACACACACACACACACACACACACACACACACACACACTACATATATATATATAGTCATTTTATTAAGGCTATATAGTGTATTGTTACTCTGGTGTTTAGACTTCTCGTCAGGAGAAACTCAAAAGACTCATTATTTAGCCTTAATAAAATGAATACTGTAGCTCTGCATCGGTATTGAGTACTGTTTTCTCTCAGTTGTTAACAACATACGGATATGGATATGTATATGCATATATGTAATATATAATAGGAAAAGACTCAGGACCCCGACGGCTGAGCTTCGGCCGTTTCGACAGCTAGATCCGAACGCTGTCGTAACGGCCGGAGCTCAGCCGTCGGGGTCCTGACTCTTTTCCTATTACCCACTCTACTACCCTAAGTAACGAGTACTCTGGTGTGGTTTGGTCCACCTGGTATCTTACCACACCTTCTTTATTTATAATACATACATACATGATGGCTACCCCCTCGTTATCGAGTATGGCCATTGCACGATATACCATTATTAATAATTATTAATTAATTCTATAGTGTAATGCCTGTGCATGAAGATATTTTTTTAAATGAGGAAAGACTGCACTGAGCCAATCCCACTCTCTGAGCGACAGTAGCTATAACCCGAAAAAAACAAAATATCAACATCATCGGTAACTACTGAGCCGCAGGTTTATATCGGAGTTATCCCAGTTTCCTGAGTTGCCTTCTCCTAGAAGAATGACGTGACAAAGGCTAGGGGTCCCAGTGGTTTAACAGCGCGATCGGGTGTCCAGCCCGACTATTTCTATGTCCCCGCACATATACATACACATGCACCCATGTATATACACATATATATATATACATACATATGTACATGTGTATATACATATTTACACACTTCTGGATGGCCGTTGACTCTTATGAGTTATTCCGCCCTTTGTCAGGTTTTATTTTTTGTGCTGCACGGTGTCCAAAATCACCCTCCTCACCAAGTAAACTTGGTGGGGTTGAAGGTTTAGTCGCCGACGACCCGACCATGTTCATGTTGTACTGGGTTACATGTTACCAGTAGCAATCAAGAGTGACCCGACATACATACAAACATACATAAATGGTGGCTGCCAACTCGTTTTCGAGTACGGCCACTACTTTATATCCATGTAGGAGAACCCCTACCGATGCGCTGAATGAGTGTGACTTTTTAGTCCAGCGAGCGACTTGAAAACTCAGGTACAAACACTACACTTGTGACAATTATTGACACATAGTGCTGGGCGCATGGTACCCTGTGACGACAAGTGCAGAGAGATCTCCAGATATAAAGCAAAGCCTGTGCCGTGAAGCTTTTATAGTGACAAAGGCACTGCACAAAGCCAGTCCCACTCTCTTAACCAAGATGATATTTACCAAAAAGAAGAACAAGTCAACATCATTGGATACCATCAGGGTTGCAGGTGTTATATCAGAGTTTTCCTTCTCTTGGAATTCTGCCTTGACAAAGGCTAAGAGGTCATCTCTCCCGGTGATTTTGGATGGCCATTGACTCTTAAGAGCTCCTTTGCCCTTTGACAGGTTTTGTTTTTAGTCCTGCAGGAAGTCCA
>CAXHJY010001347.1:62500-67500 GCA_964016885.1 Eledone cirrhosa
ACACGCACGCACGCACGCACGCACGCACGCACGCACGCACGCACGCACGCACGCACGCACGCACGCACGCACGCACGCACGCACGCACACACACACACACACACACACACACACACACACACACACACATTGATCGCTAAAGATAAGTTGAAGAAACTGGAAATATATACATATATAATCTTATTCTTTTGAAAATTCATCTCAGAGAAATTATCATGCCTATTTCTTTTATTTACGCTTTGTCTGAGTATGTCATTTGAAATTCATTTTGTGTTCTTTGAGAAATCATATCACTTTTTAATAACTTCTACTGTTTCGTTTTATTGTGTGAAGAAAAATATAATTGAAGCACATTTTTAAAATCTTGAAAATGTACTTATAAGATAGAAAGTGATTTGGCTGAATCTTTAGAATGGCAGATATAATGTTTTGTGCGCTTCCGTATTGCATGCTGTGCAGGGTACTGAGCTCAAATCCCGCTGAAGGCGCCCCAGAATTTCATGCTTTCGGCGTTGATTAATAAAGTATCAGTCAAGTAGTGTGGAGAAGTTTTCCTCTATTCGCATCTCCCCCTGTTCTCTCTGCCTGTCTTTCGCTCTTTCTCTCTCTCTCTTCCCTTTCTCTCTCTCTCGTCCCTTTCTCTCTTTCTCGTCCCTTTCTCTCTCTCTCGTCTCTTTCTCCCCCCGTTTCTTTCGTGCCCTTCTCTCTTTCTCCCTCTCTCTCTCCGTCTCCCCGTGACATCGACTATACACGGAAGTAGCATACGTTGTGAAAAAATGGAACGTCAAGCATGGCAGTAGGGCGAGAATAGGCGCACCACGTCATTTGCGGTATTTGCTCCGGCCTTCTACGCTCTGAGATCAAATCCCCCAGACGGAGGTAGTTACCTTTCCTGATTTGGATGTCGATAAATAAAGTATCAATACAGTATTGGGCTCCCTTCGCTCTTTCTGTCATTGTCACCCACACGCATAGAGAGAGAGAGAGACAGAGAGAGTCTGAAATTTAGATCCCGAATACCTGAGCTAATATTTGCCTGGCGAGTTCGTTATCTACCGGACCACGGTGCCTACATCACGGTGCCAACATGGTAGGAAATACTATTAAACATCATTGTTTAATAGTGCGGTGGATTGGTAGTATCGGTAGAGAGTCTGACAGCATGCTTTGCAGCACAGAGTTCCGGTCTTTTACTGTCTGAGTTAACTGAGGTTAACTTTGCCTTTCATCCTTACGGGGTCGATAAAATAAAGTACCAGTAATGTACTGAGGTCGAGTTAATCGAATTTCCCCTCCCTAAAATCACTGGCCCCGTGCCTATACTAGAAATCATTGTAACAATTTAGTTAACGACTGGGCTACGGTTCCTCCATGGGAAGGAATGCAACTGGATACCATTGTAAGCTCTGCCAGTGTTTCCTTATGTCTGCGAGACATGGAGTGCCCATACACAGACATGAAACAGTAGTGAACAGATTTCACACAAATTGTCTGCGCATCATCTGTGATGTAACATACCAAGATGACGAATGAAGACATTTTCACAGCACAGAGTTGTCACATCTTTATCCTGAGGTAAGAAACAGGTGAATGACATGGATTGGTCATCAAATCCAGCATCCAATTAGTGACTTACGGGATGAGTGTCTTTTGCTACATCAAATACCAGGAGGTCACTGCAAGTGACAAGACCAAAGATCACATTCTAAAGAATGGTCACAAAAGAACTGCTAGCATGTGTGGTGTACATATTGATATTATACGCAAATATACATGAATGTAGATGTGATACATCAAAGAAAATCAATATCCACAGAAATTGAAAAGAGACTGTGTTACACCCTCTTCTGTAATCAGTAAAGTAATCCATGATACATTTTAAAAAAGACGATATTATATATAAACCCATTACCGTGAAATGTAATGAATACGAAAAAGGAGAAAATTAGCGACAGAAATATAAACATTATGATATAACGATGCCGAGGTTAACTTTGCCTTTCATCCTTACGAAGTCGATAAAATAAAGTACCAGTAATGTACTGGGTAATTGCTGGCCTTGTGCCTAAAGTAGAAACAATTATATATAAGAATATTTATGTTTAATCAACAGCTACGAACTTTAGTACATAAATTATGTAATAGTCATTCATACTTTGGCAGTATCGGTAGAGAGTTGGACGTCATGCTTTCCAGCATAGTTACGTCCCTTTACGGTCCGAGTCCAAATCCCGCCGAGGTTAACTTTGCCTTTCATCCTTACGAGGTCGATAAAATTAAGTACCAGTAATGTACTGGGTAATTTACTGGCCTTGTGCCAATAGTAGAAACAGTTATGTATTCAAATTAATCCAACTTATTTAACTAATATTTATTATATGATAATATGGTTTATGTTTGTACACATATTTCTCTGTGTTCTATTATTGGTTAAGTGGTGTAATATTTCGTTAACTACTGGGCCATGGTACCTCGATGGGAAGGAATATAATTGGATATCGTTGTAACATTTCAATTATTTTCCGTCCTACAAATTATGTACAGCATTAATCTTTATTCCACTTATCGAAACATTTAACCAATTAATCTTTCATTGATGTTTTACTTTACTGTTTGTGGTTTGTTCAAGATTTAGGTTTTAATTAAATAATTAAATAAATAATTGTTTCTACTTTAGGCACAAGGCCAGCAATTACCCAGTGCATTACTGGTACTTTATTTTATCGACCCCGTAAGGATGAAAGGCAAAGTCAACCTCGGCGGGATTTGAACTCAGATCGTAAAGGGACGTAGCTATGCTGGAAGGCATGGCGTCCGACCCTCTACCGATACTGCCAATCCACCGCCCTTAATTAAATAAATAATTAAATAAATAATTAAATAAAATATATAATTAAATAAATAATTAAATAAATAATGAAAAAGTAACAACTCTCACTAATTACAACCATTAATACTGTGTCACAGTGTTCATCATTAAACTGTTGTTGAGACTGAAATGAAATTTAAAATATTACATTTAAAATTTATAACGTTATAATTTAATATATTAATATGGTGTAATGCTTTAGGGTGGTTGACTCGGAGAATGGGTAGAGCGTCGGATAAAGTAATTTGTGGCGTATAGGTACACCACGTTTCGTTTTGTGTTCCAGTGTCGTTAAAATAATGTACCAGTAACGTACTGGGGTTGATTTAATCGTCTCCCCCTCTCTAAAACATTGTTGGCCTTGTGCCTAAATCAGAAACCACAATGATTTAAAGGGCAGTGGATAGGCAGTAAGGTTAGCGTCTCCAGCATAGTACTTTGCTGCAGGTAAGTACGGCCCTACATTTTCTGAGTTCAAATCCTGTCGAGATGACATTTGCAGTTCGAGGATCGATAAATAAAGTACCAGTGAAGTAATGGGTTGGATTTAAACGACTCTCCTCTGCCCCTAAATTGCAGAACCTTGTGGCTGGGTCAGAAACACAGTGGATTGGCAGTAGAATCGGTAGAGGGTCGGATGCTATACTTTGCAGCAAAGAGTTACGGCCCTTTCCGGTCTGAGTTCAAATCCCGCCGAGGTTAACTTTACTTTTCATCCTTATGGGGTCGATAAAATAAAGTACCAGTAATACACTGGTATAATTGCTGGCCTTGTGCCAAAAAGTAGAAACAATTATAACATATTGCTTGGTAGATACTGGGGTGTGTAAAACAATAGTGTGATATACTGAGTAAGGACTGTATCTAGCTTGTAGATTACACTAATCGGCTCAGGATCGCAAGTTTGTCATTTCTAATCCGGAATGTAATTGAGAAGTACCTGTTTCTACCTTTTTGGTACAAGGCCAGCAATTAACCCAGTGCATTACTGGTGCTTTATTTTATCGACGCCGTAAGGATGAAAGGCAAATTAAACCTCGACAGGATTTAAACTCAGAACGTAAAGGGCCATAACTTTATGCTGCAAAGCATATTGTCTGACGCTCTACCGATACTGCCTATCTTCAATAATTCGTTTCATATAGCTCTAACAGACTCAGCTCGCAGAAAAAAGTTGTACCTTTAATTCAAATAACCAGACTTGTCATACACGATGTCACACCGAATTTATTTGAGAACTACACTAAGTGTACACGTGACTGTGGAATACCCGGCCACTTATACGTTAATTGCACGAACATGCCTCTTTCTCCCCGCCTTTCTCTCTCTCCGTATATATATGAACCCAAATCATTCAGTCTACCATATTGTAAACATCAGACTGACAGTGACGGTATTAAACCCAAAGAAACTTAAATATCTACGTATACTATCGTTGTCACTGTTTATATATAATTCGTCATATACATACATACAGAAACAAATACATACATACGTACATACATAAACAAATACGTACGTACATGAATGCAGGAGTGCTAGCGTGTAATATATATGTGTGTGTGTTTATACGGAAGTGTACATCCTCTGTGTTATAGAGGCTTTCAAACCGTGCTAAATTCCTTCATTGTTACACTCTACTTGTTGTTGTTGCTGCTGCTAGTGTTTATCTTTCGTCTTGACAGTTCCATGAAGTCGCCATCTTCTTGGGATGACCTTGTCAGGCAAAAACACAAATCTATGTTCACTCGTGAAAAGTTCACGGTGAAAGATTAAATCGAAAAATAGTTTCTAAACAAATCAACATACACTGTCGCCCATGTTCCTCATTCATACCCCAACACAACCTAAGCCAAGTGTGTATGTATGTATGTATGTATGTATGTATGTATGTATGTATGTATGTATGTATGTATGTATGTATGTATGTATGTATGTATCTGTGTGTGTATGTATGTATGTGTGTATGTGCGTAATGACACGCATCCCTATATATATGCGTATGTGTATATATATGTGTGTATATATATGTATGTATATATATATAATTACTTATGTATGTTTGTATATATAAATATATGTGAGTGTGGTGTGTATATATATATATGTATGTGTATATATGTATACATGT
>CAXHJY010001347.1:72500-75000 GCA_964016885.1 Eledone cirrhosa
GCATACACACACACACCATACCTCACACACGGGCGCATACACACACACACCATACCACACACACGCGCGCGCATACACACACACATCCACACCCGTTAGAGGAATGTTCGAAAAAAAATTTACAAAAAGAGTTTGCACTTTGTCTTCTTCTTCTTCTTCTTCTTCTTCTTCTTTTCTTTTTCTTTTTCTTTTTCTTTTTCTTTTTCTTTTTCTTTTTCTTTTTCTTTTTCTTTTCTTTTTTCTTTTTCTTCTTTTACTTTTTCTTCTTTTTCTTTTTCTTCTTTTTCTTCTCCTTCTCCTTCTCCTTCTTCTTACTTATTAATATTAACATTATTATTAGTAAAATTATTATTGTAATGTGTTCCTCGTATACCCTTGACTTATATATATATATGTGTATATATATATATTATGTATATATATATGTGTATATATATATATTATGTATATATATATGTGTATATATATATATTATGTATATGTATATGTATATATATATATATATGTATATATATATATATATTTATATATATATATATATATATATATATTTATATATACATATACATACATACAAAGAAGGTGTGGTAAGAAACCAGGTGGACCATAAGGCACCAGAGTACTCAATACTTAGGATAGTAGAGTGGGTATACACACACACACACATATATATATATATATATATATATACAAATGGAAGTACAGCATAATCAAAGCACGAGCCGCAGCTAAGCTAACGAATGCAATCAGAAAGTGCAGCCAAGCACTCGATAAGGTATAAAACCTTAGAGTAATAACATTACGTTTAAAGGGCTTTGCAAATTGAAGATAGCGACCTATAATTCAGCCACGGGGTCCGTAGCAACGAAAGAACTGACTTGCGAGAAAAAATAAATACACATATATACATAGTATTAAGTATACTATTTATGGTTATGCATTTACAAAAACCTTTTGTAGTTATATATATTTTTACAAACCCTAAATAGTGATAGGCAGTAATATATTACTACCTTATTACATATATACATATATATATATATATATATATATATATATATATATATATATATATATATATATATATATATATATATATATATATAAAGAATGAATAATAACGGGTAGACATCATAAAAAGGTAATTTATTCCGTATGCTTACAAATGTTTCCACGGTGGTACTACAGCCTAGTTACGCTATGTGCAAATTTACAAGTATTTGCAGAATTCAAATATCCAATGCTGTGACCAATGTATCCTCAGAGCAGAATGGTAAAATGTACAATGTAAATACCCTTAAGTGGGGTTGTTGGGGAAGATAGCGTAGAAAAGGAAGAGAGAAAGTAGGGGAGAGGGAGAGGGAGAGAAAGATATGCAGGGGTTGGAGAAGTAGGAGGGAGTGGTTTGTAGATATCTTAATCAAAATGTTATGGTAGGGGTTTTATTATACTGGTTACATTTACTTCTCACCGTACGTCAACCATATCCAGTGTAGTAATTAACCATTACCACATCTTGCGTAATCCTATACCTAATATATATATATATATATATATATATATATATATATATATATATATATATATATATGTGTGTGTGTGTGTGACAATATATATACTGAGTTCGCAAAATATTGTTTTGGTAAAAACAGGAGCAAGCGGGAGGAAGCTCTCAACGATCGTTGTTTTTAGTTACGATGGAGAATTTTATAAAAATAACAAAATAAGATGCTGAGGTTACATATATCGTTTCATCATAATAATTATTTCCACATTACATATATATGCTGGGCACACAGGTATTAGGACGTGTGATTTCCTGCCAGAGACATATCAGATATATCGATTTTCATCTGAGGATACCGTTCTCATAATCAACAGCAAATGCATGAAGGACATCTCGATTGCATGGAGAACCGTGGTAATAATTATTATGACTAAACGATATATGTAACCTCTGCATCTTATTTTGTTATATATATATATATATATATATATATATATATATATGAATAAAGTTGTCCTTCATCAGTGATCTTCTAACCATCAGAGGTATTTCTTCGCTTTAAAGACCATATACCTCCGGTTGGTGCAAGCAACGGCTAAAAAAAGTCGTTGGGACATGTAAATAAAGGGGACACGAGAGTGTAAACAAACAAAGATGGTGAAGCAACGAAAAGTGAGGAAGAACGAGTCAAGTCCCAAATTTCCATGAATATAAGTTCGGTGAAATCGTGAACGAGAGAGAATAAAGACCATCAAACCTGGTTGGAATGTGAGCAAGGAAGGAATTCCGTACAAGTCTAACGGGAGGAAGAAGGGATCTAGTCCGTGAATTCGGTGAACGTAAGTTCTGTGAAATCGTAGGCGAGAGAGAAAAAAAAGGCGAACCAGCCTGACCAAGCGTGCGAAAGAAAAGAATTACGCACAGGAGAGGTAGTAACAGAGAGTGAGTGAGTGAAGGTGAGGAAGAGGCTAACAGAGAGAGTGACTGTTAGAG
>CAXHJY010001347.1:80000-92500 GCA_964016885.1 Eledone cirrhosa
TATATATATATATATCTATGTATCCACTACTATCGCCAACAAAAGTCAGGGAGTTGACTTATATATTTTATATTTATACATACACCTTTGTAAAACTACTTTCGCTCTTCCAACTCACCTGTCTTTATCACAAGCATATTTCTATGGCTTTTTCACTCATTCATGATTAGCAGTAATGGAGGATTAACTTAATAGATTACCTTGTTGTTAACTATCAAAAAAGCCTTCTGATTCATACTATTTCATTTTCACTTCACTGTTAACAACAACAACTAGTTACAAAGAACACATCACCCTAATCATTTTACTTTTTATTATCCTTTATATATATGTGACATTATATTAACTGTTATTGGTGGATTGGCGGTGGATTGGCAGTCTCGGTAGAGGGTCGGACGTCATGCTTTGAATCATGGAGTTACCTCCCTGTATGATCTGAGTTCAAATCCCGCCGAGGTTATCTTTGCCTTTCATCCTTACGAGGTCGATAACATAAAGTACCAGTAATGTACTGAGTAATTGCTGGCCTTGTGCCAAAAGTAGAAACAGTTATATTAACTGTTATTTAGGTAACACTCTTTACATATTTGTCACATCCATTTGTATCTTTTAGTTACAAACAACAATGGTGTCCATGAAACTATATATATATACAGCAGGTCCGAACATAAAGGAACCAAACTCCCAACTGCCTTCATCTCTCCTGCTCTCCCCCATCTGTCAGCATTCTGGGCAATTCTGGGCTCATGTGCTGGCCGCCCCGTGACCCCGGCGGCCAGAATAGAGAAGGTGTATCCCCGGAAGATGGTGAGGGAGGCACGCTGGAAGATATATTCCAGTTCCCGAGACTCAGAGCTGTGGGTAAGCACCAATGGTCATGAGTTCCACTCTTGGTGGGGTGTCTTTGATTAAGACACTCTGTGTCACGTGGTTTCTTTCGAATCACCTAGTTAACAAAAAAGAGTTATATCCGCGAATGAAAGGGATATCCTTAACACGGGCATGGCCGGATTCAATAGGGGGCAATGGCGGAAATTTCCCCGGGTCCCCTGCAGTGGGGAGACCCACTAGCGACAGCCGTAGCAATCCATTTGTGTGCTCAGCTTTGCTTTTTAATATTAGTATGGTTAGAATGTTTTTAATTTAATACTTTTATGTATATCTTTTCAATTCCAATTACTTGCGGCAAGCTAACTTTGATATGTAAAATTGAGGGGTTTGCTGTTTATGACCCCAAGAAAGCGCCCCCCCCCCCAGGTGTAAGTTCAAACCTCGTTACAGGTTGTTTCACGCTGAATCTCATTACCCAGTCACTTGCATATTAATTTCGTGATGTAGTCGATCTGTTGATCGACCAACTGTAACACCTATCGCCAGAGTCGATGTAAGTACAATACATTTAGCATTCAGTATATTTACGATGCGGTACCAACTTCATCTCGACCCTGGTCCAAAGTGTTAATTGTAAAATATAGAACTAATTATGGAAGCAATACATATATTAGCAGCACAGTGCAAAGATAAATACAGAGATAAAATTGGAACAGTGTCGACGCCGGCGTCACACTAATTACAGAAGCCTCCGTCCTCCCCGCCTTCCTGGTAAATATAAATCTTCTGTCAGAGTTTGATCGGTGTATTCTAAATATAGTCATTATTTTCCCTCCTTGTGCTAATTTATTTAGCGACCAATTAAGAATATTATAAAACTATAATTTATTACTGCGGCGACGATCTTTGATGCCTATTGCGTTACAGTTTGACTTTAGCTCTGTCTATAGTATTCTAATATTCCTTCTTATCTGTTTATTTTCTGACTAGTTCATTAACTCGAACCATTTGTAAGTCAGCAGTGAATGTAATTCTCTTATCTCTCTTTCCTTATCCAATATGACACCAACCTTCTTAATTCTTCTAAACTTGTATTGGCGAAATATGATATCAGCGTTTGTAATTCTTCAATCTTACATTGGTGAATTTTTATAATTCAAATTTCATATCTGTTTCTCTAGTGATTCCTTACAATGTCTGCCATAGTATTTTTGCTAGCTTGTCAATTGACATTTGCAGTGTGTTACTCGAAGCCAGGAAATGAGAGGTTAAGGTCTGACTTCACTCGTGCTGAAATGATACTCATGAAAATCTTGTAATCGTGACTCAATAGTCTGATAGGACGATAGTGCCCCAATCAAGTCTCCTACCTTTTTTGTAGAGCACAACTATCAATGCTTTCCTGAACATGTCTGGGATTTTTCCTGTAGTTAAAAAGATTAAATACTTTGATGATTGGTTCACCTCCAGCTTTGATGAATTCTGAGTACCTGTTGTCCAGTCCAGGGCTTTTCCCAGCCTTATGACTGGCAAGCGACTCAGCGACCGTATCTGTATCAGTGAGCTGCTCAACGTTACCAGATTAGACTAGTTACATCAATTGTTAAGTTAAGCGTACTCAAACTCTACGGTCATATAAAAAGGTCAACTCGTGCTGTGAGTAGGTTATGCCTGGAAGGAAGGTTGGCTGGTAAGAGAAGCAGAGGCTGGCAGCTAAAACAATGGCTTGATAATGTCAACTTATGGACTGGACTTGATCTTTGGTCTTTAAACTCTGCTGTTGGTGATCGAACCTTGTGGAGAAAAATATCTCATGTTGATTAGCAGTCTTCATCTGGCGGAGTTTAGCGTCAAAGCAGTACCCAAAGCCAGACATGTAGAAAAAGACGGTCCTGTGTTCTCCCATAGCAGTTGTAACCCGCGGCAGTTTGTTTCCGCCACAAATTGATTGAATTTTAGAGCAAAGGTACTCAAAGTGAGGGCTGCAGCCACGATTGGAGGGGGGGGGGGTCATTCAGAAGTTCCAGGGGACGCTGGGATCTATGGGGGCGGTAGCGATATAGTAGTATATTAAATATCAAATGATACATATTATATACAAATATAGTAAAATAAAAAATATATAATATTTATTTATACATAGTATGTATATATATTACATCATTTGTTATATATAACGACTTTATTATATATTATTTACAATTTGCGTGTAGGCAGGCCTCTCTTGAAATAGGGTTGGGGTCGTTAAGGGTATTATGTGGCTGTGAGGGGGAGGGGATCCAACAGGTTTAAAAACCTGTGATTTATTCTACTCAATGTGCTCGGAGTTCAAACCCCACCTACGTCATATTTACTTTCATCGTTCCGGAGACGAAGTAAAAGTCCCGGGATTGATTGTCGGAATTAAGTCAGTATCTGATAATATAAGCAATAGAAGACATTTCCTGTTCCCATTAAACCTCCTCGCGTACATACTGTCTTTCTTTCTTCTTCTTCTTTGCCTTCTTTGCCTTCTTCCTCTTTGCCTTCTTCTTCTTCTGTGCCTTCTTCTTCTTTGCCTTCTGTGCCTTCTTCTTCTTTGCATTCTTCTTCTTCTTCTTCTTCTTCTTCTTCTTCTTCTTCTTCTTCTTCTTCTTCTTCTTCTTCTTTGCCTTCTTTGCCTTCTTCCTCTTCTTCTTTGCCTTCTTCTTCTTCTGTGCCTTCTTCTTCTTTGCCTTCTGTGCCTTCTTCTTCTTTGCATTCTTCTTCTTCTTCTTCTTCTTCTTCTTCTTCTTCTTCTTCTTCTTCTTCTTCTTCTTCTTCTTTGCCTTCTTTGCCTTCTTCTTCTTCTTCTTTGCCTTCTTTGTCTTTGCCTTCTTTGCCTTCTTCTTCTTCTTCTTTGCCTTCTTCTTCTTCTTTGCCTTCTTCTTCTTCTTCTTTGCTTTCTTCTTCTTCTTCTTCTTCTTCTTCTTCTTCTTCTTCTTCTATAGAGCATCGGACAACATGCTTTGTCTTTCATCTCACCCATGATTGTTGGCCTTGTACCTAAATCAGAACCCATTATTATACACTGGAGATTGGCAGTATCGGTAGAGAGTCGGACGCCATGCTTTCCAGCATAGTTACCTCCCTTTACGGTCTGATTTCAAATCCCGCCGAGGTTCACTTTACCTTTCATCCTTACGGGGTCGATAAAATAAACTACCAGTAATGTACTGGGTAATTGCTGGCCTTGTGTCAAAAGTAAAACAATTATTATACACGCTCGACATTGGATAATCCACAGATCATTTTGTTGGATGCTCTACCGATTCGGCCAATCCAACGTGGATTGAACATATCGGTTGGACAAGAATCGTCACAATTAAGTACTCACTATTGCTGTGTTTGACGTGAGATGATTTCTTGACTTCAATCACGAATTCCTCAATGGAATTTTTCACTAATAGAACTTTTTTCAACACGCTAAAGCGAATATGTATATGTGTGTGCGTGTGTGTCTGTACATGTGTATACATTTATATGTATGAGTATATACATATAAACGCGTACACACAGACACACTTACAAAATTACACACTCACAGACATACATGTTCACATACACATAGATTCACGCAAACACACACATACATTCACACAAATACACACACATACACATACATTTACAAAAACACACACACACTCACATGCAGCGTAGCAAATGATACGTCAGCCGTTGTTTTGCTATAGGTTTTTCACCGTCCCCTTCCTTCCTTTACAAGCCCATACATTCACACAAGCACACACATATATACATATACATTGTCTGACGGACGGAAGCTGCTCAAATTTATATATATAGAAGTGAATAAACTCCATGATGTGAACGACTTCATATACACGAAGAGGAAATGGCTGTGTCGTATGCCGTAGTGTCAGGATTTTCTCGGCCATTTTACGTCTTGCTCTCTAATATTTGCCTCACGTAAAATAAACGAATCGGATTAATAATATTGTTATGCTTTGGGAGGGTCATATTGCCAATAAGAAACACATGCACCAGTTGAATCACTCCAATTTATTATAAATTAAATTTATAAATTTAAGAATTTATAAATTTCCGGTTGGTTGGTTGGTTCCATTACCGGACGGTTGTTCATATATTGTCAAAGTACTTTCGTCACACATTCTGTGACCTCTTCAGTGACTGGGGATTCTTTTCTTTGTTTTGTGCCTCTCCTTTGTTCTGTCCCACGCCATCTTGTTTGTGTGTGTTCATATTAATAATATTGATAATTGTAAAGTGCTTCAATACTAACACAGTTCATTAATTGAAATTAATTGAAATTGACTTTGCCTTTCATCCTTACGGGGTCGATAAAATAAAGTACCAGTACTGCACTCTGGGTAATTGCTGGCCTTGTGCCTAAAGTAGAAACAATTAATTGAAATATATTGAGATTGTTATAGCTGACACATGTTCTAAACAAGCGCCACGTCAGCTAACATCACCGACCACCTCAAACTTTAGTCAACACATCTGTCTGTCTACCTATCTGTTGTCAACGTATGTCTGTCTGACAGTCTCTGTGGCTGTCTGACCGTCTCTGTGACTGTCTGACCGTCTGTGTGGCTGTCTGACCGTCTATGTGACTGTCTGACCGTTTCTGTGGCTGTCTGACCGTCGCTGTGGCTGTCTGACCGTCGCTGTGGCTGTCTGACCGTCGCTGTGGCTGTCTGACCATCTCTGTGTGTCTGTATGATCGTCGCTGTGGCTGTCTGACCGTCGCTGTGGCTGTCTGACCGTCGTTGTGGCTGTCTGACCGTCTCTGTGGCTGTCTGACCGTCTCTGTGGCTGCCTGACCGTCTCAGTGACTGTCTGACTGTCTCAGTGACTGTCTGACCGTCTCAGTGACTGTCTGACCGTGTCTGTGACTGTATCAAAGTCTGTGTGGCTGTCTGACTGTCTCTGTGGCTGTCTGACCGTCGCTGTGGCTGTCTGACCGTCTCTGTGTGTCTGTATGACCGTCTAAGTGGGTGTCTGACCGTCGCTGTGACTGTCTGACTGTCTCTGTGACTGTCTGACCGTCTCTGTGGCTGTCTGACCGTCGCTGTGGCTGTCTGACCGTCGCTGTGGCTGTCTGACCGTTTCTGTCGCTGTCTGACCGTTTCTGTCGCTGTCTGACCGTCTCTGTGACTGTCTGACCGTCTCTGTGACTGTCTGACTGTTTATGTGACTGTCTCTGTGACTGTCTGACTGTCTCTGTGACTGTCTGACCGTCTCTGTGACTGTCTGACTGTCTCTGTGACTGTATGACCATCTCTGTGACTGTCTGACTGTCTCTGTGGCTGTCTGACCGTCTCTGTGACTGTCTGACCGTCTCTGTGGCTGTCTGACCGTCTCTGTGGCTGTCTGGCCGTCGCTGTGACTGTCTGACCGTTGCTGTGACTGTCTGACCGTCTATGAGACTGTCTGACCGTCTCTGTGATTGTCTGACCGTCTCTGTGACTGTCTCACAGTCTATGAGACTGTCTGACCGTCTATGAGACTGTCTGACCGTCTCTGTGATTGTCTGACCGTCTCTGTGACTGTCTCACAGTCTATGAGACTGTCTGACCGTCTATGAGACTGTCTGACCGTCTCTGTGACTGTCTCACAGTCTGTGTGGCTGTTTGACTGTCTCTGCGGCTGTCTGACCGTCGCTGTCGCTGTCTGACCGTCTCTGTGTGTCTGTATGACCGTCTATGTGGGTATCTGACCGTCGCTGTGGCTGTCTTACCGTCTCTGTGATTCTCTGACCGTCTCTGTGACTGTCTGACCGTCGCTGTGACTGTCTGACCGTCTCTGTGACTGTCTGACCGTTGCTGTGACTGTCTGACCGTCTCTGTAGCTGTCTGACCGTCTCTGTAGCTGTCTGACCGTCTCTGTAGCTGTCTGACCGTCTCTGTAACTGTCTGACCGTCTCTGTGACTGTCTGACCGTCTAAATGACTCTCTGACCGTCTCTGTGACTGTCTGACCGTCTGTCCATCTATCTGTTATGAACGCTTGGCAGTTTGACTGTCTGTCCGCCATTCTTTTCGTTTTTATTTTCATTCATACCGGCACTGAAATGTCATCGGTCGTTCTCCGACAGGTTTGAGGTCGTGCCCTTGGCAGTTGAGACTTCTGGTGTCCTTGACCCTAGTCTTACCTCCCTACTCACCACCATAGGCGCTGAGCTGGCCAGCCGCAGGTGTGAGCCTCGCGAATTGGACTGGCTCTTCCATCGCATCTCTTTACCATGCTCCGGGGGAAACGCCTTCTCCATTCTGTCCGCCGGGGCTGTACGGAGGCCAGCACGTGGGACCCCGTTTGCTCACCATACAGAGAGATGGGGAGGGCGAGAGTTGGAGGCGCTGGCGGTGGGAGTTCGGATCTCCCACATTCGGACCATGGGACCCCGTTTGCTCACCATACAGAGAGATGGGGAGGGCGAGAGTTGGAGGCGCTGACGGTAGGAGTTCGGATCTCCCACATTCGGACCATGGGACCCCGTTTGCTCACCATACAGAGAGATGGGGAGGGCGAGAGATGGAAGCGGTGACGGTAGAAGTTCGGCTCTCCCACATTCGGACCATGGGACCCCGTTTGCTCACCATACAGAGAGATGGGGAGGGCGAGAGATGGAGGCGCTGGCGGTACGAGCCGGCTGTCCCACATTCGGACCCTACCCTTGTGGTTGGGTTCAGCCCCAGTGCAGTAATGACATCACTGCCTTTTAATTGGAATTGTTAAACCAAAAACATTTTGTGTGTTTAATGTATTGACTGTTATTGCTGCTGCTTCTACTACTACTACTACTACTACTACTACTACTACTACTACTGTTACTACTACTACTACTACTACTACTACTATTGCTGCTGCTTCTACTACTACTACTACTACTACTACTACTACTACTACTACTGTTACTACTACTACTACTACTACTACTACTATTGCTGCTGCTTCTACTACTACTACTACTACTACTACTACTACTACTACTACTACTACTACTGTTACTACTACTACTACTACTACTACTACTACTACTGCTACTACTACTAATACTACTGCTACTGCTACTACTAATGCTACTACTACTGCTACTACCACTAACACTACTACTGCTACTACTACTACTACTACTATTGCTGCTGCTTCTACTACTACTACTACTACTACTACTACTACTACTACTACTACTACTACTACTATTACTATTATTACTACTACTACTACTACTACTACTACCACTAACACTACTACTACTACTACTACTACTACTACTACTACTACTACTACTACTACTACTACTTTTGCTGCTGCTTCTACTACTACTTCTGCTACTGCCACTAACACTACTACTACTACTACTACTACTACTACTACTACTACTACGTATGTCTCACTCTCTCTGTATGTATATATATGTGTGCGTGTCCGGGTTCAATCCGGAGTAACCACAGTAAGTAAGGTACTCAATACATTAGTAGAGTGTAAACAACAAATTTAATATAGAAGTGGCTTCTACAGGACTAGTATGGTTTCATTCGAAATCATCTCTCTATCCCCCCCCCCCTCTCTCTCTCTTTCTCTCTCTCTCTTTCTCTCTCTATATCCCCCCCTCTCTCTCTCGCTGTCTCTTCTCTCTCTTTCTCTCTCTCTCTCTCTCTCTCTCTCTCGCTCTCTCTCTCTCTCTCTCTCTCTCTATATATATATATATATATATATATATATATATACACACACACACACACACACACACACACACACATACACACACACATACACACACACACACACACACACGGCGTCCCCAAATTGTATACACACTTCAACAGCATTCTAATAAATATTGCCTGAACAGGTATTCAAGATGTGTATACATTTTTTGCGGACACCCTGTACACATATATATAATGTATGCAGAGTTAGTGTTGTTGTAACATTAACCTAATTAGTTATTGGTTGTCTTGAAATTATTTCGGTACAGCTCATTTATTAATGTTAAACAAGTGTAATTTTCAATTAACCAACCATCAAATGTGATAGCTATAGTTATCTCATAGAGGTCTAATCACTGTTACTGTGGCAACCACTGTAGTCATGGTGATAGCTATAGTTGTCTCATAGAAGGGATAATCACTGTTACTGTGGCAACCACAGTAGTCATGGTGATAGCTATAGTTATCTCATAGAGGTCTAATCACTGTTACTGTGGCAACCACAGTAGTCATGGTGATAGCTATAGTTGTCTCATAGAGGTCTAATCACTGTTACTGTGGCAACCACTGTAGTCATGGTGATAGCTATAGTTGTCTCATAGAAGGTGTAATCACTGTTACTGTGGCAACCACAGTAGTCATGGTGATAGCTATAGTTGTCTCATAGAGGTCTAATCACTGTTACTGTGGCAACTACTGTAGTCATGGTGATAGCTATAGTTGTCTCATAGAAGGTGTAATCACTGTTACTGTGGCAACCACAGTAGTCATGGTGATAGCTATAGTTGTCTCATAGAGGTCTAATCACTGTTACTGTGGCAACCACTGTAGTCATGGTGATAGCTATAGTTGTCTCATAGAGGTCTAATCACTGTTACTGTGGCAACCACTGTAGTCATGGTGATAGCTATAGTTGTCTCATAGAGGTCTAATCACTGTTACTGTGGCAACCACTGTAGTCATGGTGATAGCTATAGTTGTCTCATAGAAAGTCTAATCACTGTTACTGTGGCAACCACCGTAGCCATGGTGATAGCTATAGTTGTCTCATAGAGGTCTAATCACTGTTGCTGTGGCAACCACTGTAGTCATGATGATAGCTATAGTTGTCTGATAGAGGTCTAATCACTGTTACTGTGGCAACCACTGTAGTCATGGTGATAGATATAGTTGTCTCATAGAGGTCTAATCACTGTTACTGTGGCAACCACTGTAGTCATGGTGATAGCTATAGTTGTCTCATAGAGGTCAAATCACTGTTACTGCGGCAACCACTGTAGTCATGGTGATAGCTATAGTTGTCTCATAGAAGGGATAATCACTGTTACTGTGGCAACCACTGTAGTCATGGTGATAGCTATAGTTGTCTCATAGAAGGTCTAATCACTGTTACTGTGGCAACCACTGTAGTCATGGTTATAGCTATAGTTGTCTCATAGAAGGGATAATCACTGTTACTGTGGCAACCACCGTAGCCATGGTGATAGTTATAGTTGTCTCATAGAAGGGATAATCACTGTTACTGTGGCAACCACAGTAGTCATGGTGATAGCTATAGTTGTCTCATAGAAGGTCTAATCACTGTTACTGTGGCAACCACTGTAGTCATGGTTATAGCTATAGTTGTCTCATAGAAGGGATAATCACTGTTACTGTGGCAACCACTGTAGTCATGGTGATAGCTATAGTTGTCTCATAGAGGTCTAATCACTGTTACTGTGGCAACCACTGTAGTCATGGTTATAGCTATAGTTGTCTCATAGAAGGGATAATCACTGTTACTGTGGCAACCACTGTAGTCATGGTGATAGCTATAGTTGTCTCATAGAGGGTATAATCACTGTTACTGTGGCAACCACTGTAGTCAAGGTGATAGCTATAGTTATCTCATAGAAAGTCTAATCACTGTTACTGTGGCAACCACTGTAGTCATGGTGATAGCTATAGTTGTCTCATAGAAGGTCTAATCACTGTTACTGTGGCAACCACAGTAGTCATGGTGATAGCTATAGTTGTCTCACAGAACGTCCAATCACTGTTACTGTAGCAACCACTGTAGTTTCAACATCGCAGATTGGTTAAAGATTTCGTATAGCAATCAGTCGTTATTGGGTTCGATCTTGCAGTGTGGTAGCCTGTCAATAATTAGGAATCAACTTCGATCTTGTAGCGTACTATCATGGAAATAAATAGGTATCAGTTTTGATCTTGTAGTGTGGTAGCCTGTCAATCTATAAGTATCGAGTTCGATCTTGCAGCCCGGTATATATGGCAATTATTAGGGATCAGCTTCGATCCTGCTATGTGTTAGCATGGCAATCAACGGTATTGGGTTCGATCCTGCGGCCTGGCTTCTTTGTCAAGTGTCATCTATCATGTCCCCGGTTAGATTCACGCTGAAACATTTGAAACCAAAATACTTTCCTAACTAAAGTAGTATAGATTTATTTATTAGTGATCTTTGGGTGTGCGTCGTGAACCATATCCATATACACCAGGTCTGAACACAAAGGAACCAATTCGCCACTCTCACTGCCTCCGTCTCTCCCCATCTCTCATACATACCAGGTCAGAACAAAAAGGAATCAAACTCCCACTGTCACCGCCTTCGTCTCTGCTGCTCTCCCCATCTCTCAGATACACCAGGTCAAAACACAAAGGAACCAATTCCCCACTCTCACTGCCTCCGTCTCTCCCCATGTCTCATATACACCAGGTCAAAATACAAAGGAACCAAACTCCCACTGTCATCGCCTCCGTCTCTCCTGCTGTTTCCCTAATCTCTCATATACACCAGGTCAAAACACAAAGGAACCAATTCCCCACTGTCACTGCCTCCGTCTCTCCCCATCTCACAGATATACCAGGTCAAAACACAAAGGAACCAATTCCCCACTGTCACTGCCGCCGTCTCTCCCCATTTCTCATATACACCAGGTCAAAACACAAAGGAACCAATTCCCCACTGTCACTGCCTCCGTATCTCCCCATCTCTCAGATACACCAGGTCAAAACACAAAGGAACCAATTCCCCACTGTCACTGCCTCCGTCTCTCCCCATCTCTCAGATACACCAGGTCAAAACACAAAGGAACCAATTCCCCACTGTCACTGCCTCCGTCTCTCCCCATCTCTCAGATACACCAGGTCAAAACACAAAGGAACCAAACTCCCACTGTCACTGCCCACGTCTTTCCTGCTCTTTCCCCAATCTCTATTTGCTATTATGAGCAAATGGCAGATCACGGACAAAATAGAGAAGTTGTTTCACCTGAGATGGTGAGGGAGACAAGCTGAAAGAGGCATTCCATATTTTGTGAATGTAATTGTGAAAAGTGGAAATAGTTCGGGCGTGAAAGGCCCTCTTCAGTCATGTTCTTCCCTAGCTTCGTCTGCCAAATTGTCTTACGATGTCTGTATACAATCTGGACTGGCAGTATATATATATATATATATATATATATATATATATATATATATATATATATATATATATATATATATATGTGTGTGTGTGTGTAATTATGTGTGTGCGTGTGCGAGAAAAGATATGTTGGGAAGGAGGGAGAAATAGAATTAAACTATGTATAGATGCATTCACACACACCATCAACATATATATATATATATATATATATATATATATATATATACATGCATGTATATACATATATGCACACTTGTACGTTCAAAGAGAAAAATGAACTTTTATTTTGCTAGAGATTTGCATTCAAAAAACTCCTATATTCAGCGCGAAATGCTTGTATTTTATCAATAATCTAGGTGGAATATTAAATACAATATAATATTCGAGATGAAAAAACTATGTTTCCCCTAGTTTGCCGATAGAACGGAGCCATATTCTATATAAAAATTTGTAGATGTGAATGAAATGAGGCGATTTTTATAGCATATTATTTTGTACATACGTGGTATGTGTTTTCTTTTTGTATTA
>CAXHJY010001348.1:15000-40000 GCA_964016885.1 Eledone cirrhosa
CTATCTATATGTTTATCTATCTATCTATCCATCTATCTATCTGTGGCGAAAATGGCCCGAGTGTATGGGCCTTCTCTGTATATAAGCCTGTAGGTTGAGGAAGACAAACAGTGGGAAGACGGGAACACCTACAAAATGTTCCTCGTGTTGAGCGTTGTTCTATCCACCGGGTGTAAAACAACCCCGCACTAACGTTACCCTCTATTGGGGATTTCGATTGTTTTATTTTTATTTTATATATAGTTTATTGTCATCCATTATTGTTAAAGGGCGGTGGATTGGCAGTATCGGTAAAGGGTCTGACGCCATGATTTGCAGCAAAGAGTTACCGCCCTTTATGGTCTGAGTTCAAATTCCACCGAGGTTAACTTTGCCTTTCATCCTTACGGGGTCGATAAAATAAAGTACCAGTAATACACTGGGATAATTGCTGGCCTTGTGCCAAAAGTAGAAACAGTTATTGTTAAAGATTTTATGTAAAACCCACACCGTCAAGTCTTGTAATGTCCCATTTTTGTACACCCTTGTGGCAAATAAAGAGCTCTATCTATCTATCTATCTATCTATCTTTTTTTCAAATACCACTTTGGAAGAAGAATCAGGATGGAGAGAGAGGTGCTGTACCCCAGCAAGTTTTATGAAAGGTGGGTGAAAGTGGCGAGAATGGCCCGAGTGAATGGGCCTTCTCTCTATATCAGCCTGTAGGTTGAGGAAAAGGAGGAGGAGAGGAAAGGAGTACAAGCTCTTCGTACTCCTGGAGATGAGGGTTGCACATTTTTTTCGGGGGTCTGTGTTACCCATATAAACTGTCTCCCTCTATTGGGGAAAATCGACTAACTTTTAAATTCCATCTGTGATAACATTTTACACGTTTTTATTGTATGTAAACTTCCTTTGTATTTGTCCCCTTCTTTTGTGCCCCTGTGGCTAATAAAGAAATATATCTATGGATAAGAGATTAATTAAAAGATAAGGGTGTTGGTGGTGTAAAGACAATGACAACTACACCATGGACTCCATCATAACCACCACCACCAACATTACAATAAACACCATCGACACAAGCAACACCACCAACACCATCACCTCCATAACCACCACTACCCTCACCACCACAACCACCATCACAATCAAAACTGCCACTACCAACACCACCACAACAACCAACACTACAACCGCCACAACCAGAACCACCACCGCCGCCACTACTACCACAACCGCCAATACCACCACCAACACTACCACAACCAACAACACCACAATCACAACCAACACCACCACAAACAACACCACAAGCACAACCAACACCACCACCTCAACCAACACCACCACCAACAACATACCACCACCACCAACAACAACAACACTACTACCATCACCAATACCATCACCAACACTACCAGCACCACCACCACCACCACAACCAGCACCACCACCACCAACACCACCACCACCACCACCGCCACCACTACACCACCAGCACCACCACCACTACACTACCACCACTACACCACCACACCACCAATACCACCACCACCACACCACCAATACCACCACCACCACCATCACTACACCACCAGCACCACCACCACTACACTACCACCACTACACCACCACCACCACACCACCAATACCACCACCACCACCATCACTACACCACCACCACCAATACCACCACCACCAACACCATTACCACTACCACCACCACCACTACACCACCACCACGATTACTACACCACCACCAATACCACCAACACCACCACCACCACCAATACCACCACCACCAACACCACCATCACCACAAACACCACCACCACCACTAACACCAATACCACCACCACTAACACCACCACAACCACCACACCACCCCCAATACCACCACCACCACACCACCACCAATACCACCACAACTACCACCACCAATACCACCACCACACCACCACCACCACTACCACCACCAATACCACCACCACCACCACAACCACCACCAATACCACCACCACCACCACCTACACCACCACCACCACCAATACCACCACCACCACCAACACCACCACCACTGAGGTGTGGTGTGACGTGACAAGACACTATACCAGACTGTGAAATGCTGAGTCAATGGATTTATTAAATAAGACAGGTGGAGGGGGGGGGGGGGGGGTTGACACGTGAGCTGGTCGTTACGATGGCGACCGGTCTTTGTTTATTAATGGTCCACTTGGTTTAGGGAGAGAGAGGGAGAGAGACTGTGTATGTGTGTGTGTGTGTGTTGGAGAGAGAGAATGTGTGTTGGAGAGAGAGAGAGAGTGTGTGTGTTGGAGAGAGAGTGTGTGTGTGTGTGTGTTGGAGAGAGAGAGAGTGTGTGTGCGTTGGAGAGAGAGTGTGTGTTGGAGAGAGAGAGTGTGTGTGCGTTGGAGAGAGAGAGTGTGTGTGTGTGTGTTGAAGAGAGAGAGTGTGTGTGTGTGTTGGAGAGAGAGAGTGTGTGTGTGTGTTGGAGAGAGAGAGAGTATGTGTGTTGGAGAGAGAGAGAGAGTGTGCGTGTGTGTGTTGAAGAGAGAGAGTGTGTGTGTGTGTGTTGGAGAGAGAGAGAGTGTGTGTGTGTTGGAGAGAGAGAGAGAGTGTGTGCGTGTGTGTGTTGGAGAGAGAGTGTGTGTGTGTGTGTGTTGGAGAGAGAGAGAGTGTGTGTTGGAGAGAGAGAGAGAGTGTGTGTGTGTTGGAGAGAGAGAGTGTGTGTGTTGGAGAGAGAGAGAGTGTGTGTGTGTGTGTGTGTGTGTTGGAGAGAGAGAGGAAATGAGTGTGCTGAAGAGAGAGAGAGGTAGAGAATGAGAGTGTTGGAGAGAGGGCGAGACAGAATGAGAGAGAGGGTGCGAAAGACAGCGAGAAAGAGTATGGTAGATGGTGGGAGAATTGAAGGGAAAGAAAGAGGAGAGAGAACAAAGGAATAAGAGAGAGAATGTAGACAGATTGATAGGTGAACAGATCGAATTTCTGATGAACCTGTGATTAGACAGGTGAAACTCTAGAATAACAAGAGTCATCCATTATATATATATATATAGAGAGAGAGAGAGAGAGAAAGGATAAAAAGAACGATTGATTATTCCTTCATTGCATATTATAATAGATTGAAGTGAAAACAACTGGTGCGTGTGGTTCTTATTGGCAACATGACCCTCCCAAAGTATAACAATATCGGTTTCAACACACGTTTTCAGATAAAGAATCTTGCTAAACAAATTCAGAAACGATATATATATATATATATATATATATATACATAAATTTTGAGTATATGTTGGTTGTATACCAACACCTCAGTATGCAGATTGGAGCACTCGACGAAGTGCGCAGGTTGGTTTGGTTACTCCGGAATAATGTAAAATAAAATAAAATAAATAAGTCAAATGTTTACAATTTGGCTTCGTTTATTACTGCTATATATATTCCGGTGACAGCTATCTTTGGTTGTGACCTCTTCAGGCAGTCCTCTGGTAAATGAAATAATTATCTTATGTTGTTTATTACATAACTATATATATATATATATATATATATATATATATATATATATATATATATATATATATATAGGATAACCAGTTATCGTTTCAGGTAATCCAGTTAGAGGTTGTGAGTACTCTGTACTATGGATAGTTTTAACGCACGGCGTTGTTTGACTCAACAAGAGGTTTCCTTAGTTAGGTGGCGAGTTAGCAAGAATTCCCATTCAGGTCATTCTTGGAGTAATAATTGTTTCTATTTTAGGCACAAGGCCAGCAATTATCCAGTGCATTACTGGTACTTTATTTTATCGACCCCGTAAGGATGAAAGGCAAAGTCAACCTCGGCGGGATTTGAACTCAGATCGTAAAGGGACGTAACGATGCTAGAAAGCATGGCGTCCGACCCTCTACTGATACTGCCAATCCACGTAATTGATTGTGATGGTCGGCTGTACAAAAAGGGTTTTATTTACAATATTAACAATTGTTTCATTGATTAGGTGAGTCTAAAGGCCGCTAATCACTCGAAATTGCGTCACTCGGCCTTAAATACAGTGTGTGTGTGTCTGATCAAATCATCGGAATACAAACCCTTTTGTACAGCTGACCATGTTATTCTTCACTCTTTCACTGTGTATATATATATATATATATACGATATTAAATAAATGGAAACTATATTTATAAAACCATATTTATTTCATTATATATATTTCAGGGATATCATATTAAAAATATGGTATGCCTTCTTCAGACAAAATACAATATAAACAGTCTTATAAATAGATAGATTTGACATACCTTACAACTTCAACTTTCATTTAAATCAACTTTTTAAATGAAAGTTGAAGTTGTAAGGTATGTCAAATCTATCTATTTATAAGACTGTTTATATTGTATTTTGTCTGAAGAAGGCATACCATATTTTTAATATGATATCCCTGAAATATATATAATGAAATAAATATGGTTTTATAAATATAGTTTCCATTTATTTAATATCGTAAATATACTCCAAATACTTGTTGAGTGCTTTTATATCAGTTATAAATATTTACTCGTTGTAACCCAACAATTTAAATAAAACTTTGCATATATATATATATATATATATATATGTTGGCTGCAACTAGATTTCGAGTAATGCCATCGCTTGATACGCAAGCATGAACATCACGGACATGGCTTTTTAGTCCAGCTAGGGACTTGCCTATGGCCAGCAATACCACGCATCGCAAAAAACTGTCACATATCAAGCGATGCCTGTGCTTGAAGTTTTTTTAAGTGAGGAAAGGCTTTGCAAGGGGCCAATCCCTCTCTCTGAACATCAAATGCATTTACCCAAAAAGAAGAACTGGTCTACATCATTGGATGCAAACCAAGTTGCAGGTTTTATATCTGAGTGACCTTCTCCTAGAGAGATGTCTTAATGAAGACTAGGGGTCTCTTGCTCCACAAAAAATAAAAATAATATATATATATTTTTTTAAAAAAAGGTCAATCGACTTTCGTCAAATCGAGCCGAAGAAACAATGTTTCTGTCAGTATTTCCAATTGCTAATACTATCTATCGGTCGCAACTCCAGGTAGAAGGAGCAACGTGAAATAAAGTGTCTTGCTCAAGGACATAACGCATCGCCCGGTCCAGGAATCGAACTCACAACCTCACGATTGTGAATCCAATTCTCTAACCAATCAACCGCACGCCTTCACAATATGTATGTGTGTATATATATACACACATACACACACACACACACACGTGTGCGTGAGCCCCGAGTTCAATCAGGGGTAACCACGGTAAGTAAGGTACTCAATACATTAGTAGAGTATATGCAACAACATTTAATATAAGGTCTGGAACTGTTTCATTAGAAGGAAATCATCAGGAAATATATAAGTAAATCGAAATAACAAAGCAAATGACACAGTACATTGAAGAAATATATTAGTTTAACGCTTGATCTAGCAGATAAAGAGTCATAACGTATTGGACATGAAATGTTACAGGTATATACAAACACAAACACGTTTAAGAAATGATGTGTGACTTACCTACATATATATATATTTCATGTTCGATGGTATTGTGGTAAGGAACAAGATGGACCATAACGCACCAGCGTACTCAATCCTTAGGGTAGTAGAGTGGGTAATAGGAAAAAGTATGACCCCGACGGCAGAGTTCAAGCCGTTTCGACGGCTATTTCTGGACTAGTTTTGGGGGGTTATTTCACAGCTAGTTTATGTTGATTACCGACATGTGGAAGTGATTGTTTATAATAATTGTTTATACGTTAGGCACAAGGCCAGCAATTACCCAGTGTATTACTGGTACTTTATTTTATCGACCTCGTAAGGATTATAATAATAGTTTGATATAGGCCTAAGGCCAACAATTTTTTTTTTTGGGGGGGGGGAGTCGATTCAATCGACCCCAGTGCGTTACTGGTACTTTATTTCATCGACACCGTAATGATGCAAG
Source organism: Eledone cirrhosa (assembly GCA_964016885.1). NCBI lineage: Eukaryota > Metazoa > Mollusca > Cephalopoda > Octopoda > Eledonidae > Eledone > Eledone cirrhosa. The sequence goes on from CAXHJY010001348.1 coordinate 20,986, forward strand.
GCAAAGCTAACCTCTAATCATTACGGTGTCGATAAAATAAAGTACCAGGAACATACTGGAGTCGATTTAATCAACTTTCCGAAAGCGAGCTTGTCGTAACATTATCGAAGAAATGCGTTGTGTTTACATATGTCTCCGTTTCTGTGTGTACATTTTAACGACTTGCAGACATGTATATATATTGTATATATATATATATGTGTGTGTGTGTGTGTGTGTGTGTGTGTGTGTGTCTGTATCCCAGGTTCAATCGGGAGTAACAACAGTAAGTAAGGTACAGTTCTAGTCCTGTAGAAGCTATTTCTATATTAAACAAATATATATATATATATATATACACACATATATATATATTTAATATAGAAATGGCTTATATATATATATTACAAGGGTTATAGAAAACATACCCCTTTTTGTGTTTGCCTCTCTATATACTGTATTATGAAGAGTCCGGTAATTCTTCCTTGAGCTCATGAAATTACAGGACTTAACGCGAGTCTTCTCCGTTTTTTTTCAATTGATACACACATATATATATATATATATACACAAACATACTTGGCGTATTATTATGGTTCCTTACGTGTAAGTAAGCCGGCAACCGTATAATGCTCGTTTGGTAATGACGTTGGTTGATTGCATGTAGAAGTAACGAAGCCAAAAATACGATGACGTCCCGCCATTTTGAAAATCAAAGTTTTCGAAGAAGTTATGCAAAAATCTAAATTCTTGACTATTAAGCCGCTGTTTCGAATCTAAGTTAATGAATAGTCCTCGGTTTTAATGTTACTAAATTAATTTTACAGAAATTTAATCATCCACTATTTATTTCCGTAATTTATTTCTTCATAATTAATAATTTCTTGTGTTTAAATTGATTTAATACTTTTAACTTTATTTTATATTGGCTTAAGACGTTCACTTCTCAATCATTAGGTCTAATACCCCCCCTCCCCCATATATATAGATTTATATATATATATATATAACGAAGGAAGTGTGATAAGGAACAAGGTGGACCATAACGCACTAGAGTACTCAATACTTAGCGTAGTAGAGTGGGTAATAGGAAACTGTTCAAGACCCCGACGGCAGAGCTCAAGCCAGAAATAGACGTCTAAACGGCTTGAGCTCTGCCGTCGGGGTCTTGGACACTTTCCTATATATATATATATGAAGTTCAGAACTGGAAAGTGCTTGCTTTGAGGAGAGGTAAATAGAGAGGACATGTTAAGGAAGGCTTCAGAATGTTTGAAGAGAGACGTCTTGACCATGAAAAACTTAAACGTCAGCTAGAAAAAGGCCACAGTATGAACCTCAATAAGAACATAGGGAGCTGGATTTGTGAGGTATGTGGTCATTTACTGCTCTCTAAATCCGGGTACATCACTCATTCAAAATCACATAAAAAGCCAACTGTATGTAGCTCTATTCCTCCACCAATGCTAGGTGAGGCAACATGTGTGGCGTGCAAAAAGATCTGCAAATCAACTTCTGGTCTTAAAAGGCATATGTGGGTACATAAGGAAGGCACCCTACAAAGCGACCCAATCAATTCAATAGAGGGCACATCTTTTGACTGTCACATTTGCTGCAGACCGTGCAAATCTGCAGCTGGACTTAAAAGCCACCTAAGAAGCCATGAATGGACGTCTGGAGTTGATGGGAGTGCATAGGGAGACAGCAATCATCTGCAAAGATGAAGCAATCGCCATATAAATACTAAGGGCGGTGTATTGGCAGTATCGGTAGAGGGTCGGACGCCATGCTTTCCAGCATAGTTACGTCCCTTTACGATCTGAGTTCAAATCCCGCCGAGGTTGACTTTGCCTTTCATCCTTACGGGGTCGATAAAATAAAGTACCAGTAATGCACTGGGTAATTGCTGGCCTTGTGCCTAAAGTAGAAACAATTATATAGAATGCATGGCAAACTGGCTTATACCTTCTAAGGTACCCAGAATTTCTTTTATATATATATATATACTCCCCCTCACACCCTCGGAACTCTTTTCCTGCCCCCTTTTCTCCTGATGAAGGGCTTATCCCCGAAACATCGTCCCCCACCCCCCACTCTCAAGCATGAACCTAATACTAACACTTTGTACTGCACTCTTCGCTATTGTTTTTATTTTCTGTTTTAACTATAATATATATATATATATATATATATAACTGAGGATGTGTCTCTGTCTCTCTCTCTCTGTGTGTGTGTGTGTGTTGGAGAGAGAGAATGTGTGTTGGAGAGAGAGAGAGTGTGTGTGTGTTGGAGAGAGAGTGTGTGTGTGTGTGTGTTGGAGAGAGAGAGAGTGTGTGTGCGTTGGAGAGAGAGAGAGTGTGTGTGCGTGTGTGTGTTGGAGAGAGAGAGTGTGTGTGCGTTGGAGAGAGAGAGAGTGTGTGTGTGCGTGTGTTGAAGAGAGAGAGTGTGTGTGTTGGAGAGAGAGAGAGTGTGTGTGTGTTGGAGAGAGAGAGAGTGTGTGCGTGTGTGTGTTGAAGAGAGAGAGTGTGTGTGTGTGTTGGAGAGAGAGAGAGTGTGTGTGTGTTGGAGAGAGAGAGTGTGTGTGCGTGTGTGTGTTGGAGAGAGAGTGTGTGTGTGTGTGTGTTGGAGAGAGAGAGAGTGCGTGTGTGTGTTGGAGAGAGAGAGAGTGTGTGTGTGTGTGTGTGTGTGTGTTGGAGAGAGAGAGTGTGTGTGTTGGAGAGAGAGAGAGTGTGTGTGCGTGTGTGTGTTGGAGAGAGAGAGGAAATGAGTGTGCTGGAGAGAGAGAGGTAGAGAATGAGAGTGTTGGAGAGAGAGAGGAAATGAGTGTGCTGGAGAGAGAGAGGTAGAGAATGAGAGTGTTGGAGAGAGGGCGAGACAGAATGAGAGAGAGGGTGCGAAAGACAGCGAGAAAGAGTATGGTAGATGGTGGGAGAATTGAAGGGAAAGAGAGAGGAGAGAGAACAAAGGAATAAGAGAGAGAATGTAGACAGATTGATAGGTGAACAGATCGAATTTCTGATGAACCTGTGATTAGACAGGTGAAACTCTAGAATAACAAGAGTCATCCATTATATATATATATATAGAGAGAGAGAGAGAGAGAAAGGATAAAAAGAACGATTGATTATTCCTTCATTGCATATTATAATAAATTGAAGTGAAAACTACTGGTGCGTGTGGTTCTTATTGGCAACATGACCCTCCCAAAGTATAACAATATCGGTTTCAACACACGTTTTCAGATAAAGAATCTTGCTAAACAAATTCAGAAACGAAATATATATATATATACATAAATTTTGAGTATATGTTGGTTGTATACCAACACCTCAGTATGCAGATTGGAGCACTCGACGAAGTGCGCAGGTTGGTTTGGTTACTCCGGAATAATGTAAAATAAAATAAAATAAATAAGTCAAATGTTTAAAATTTGGCTTCGTTTATTACTGCTATATATATTTCGGTGACAGCTATCTTTGGCTGTGACCTCTTCAGGCAGTCCTCTGGTAAATGAAATAATTATCTTATGTTGTTTATTACATAACTATATATATATATATAGGATAACAAGGTAGGTATCGTTTCAGGTAATCCAGTTAGAGGTTGTGAGTACTCTGTACTATGGATAGTTTTAACATAAGGCGTTGTTTGACTCAACAAGAGGTTTCCTTAGTTAGGTGGCGAGTTAGCAAGAATTCCCATTCAGGTCATTCTTGGAGTAATAATTGTTTCTATTTTAGGCACAAGGCCAGCAATTATCCAGTGCATTACTGGTACTTTATTTTATCGACCCCGTAAGGATGAAAGGCAAAGTCAACCTCGGCGGGATTTGAACTCAGATCGTAAAGGGACGTAACGATGCTAGAAAGCATGGCGTCCGACCCTCTACTGATACTGCCAATCCACGTAATTGATTGTGATGGTCGGCTGTACAAAAAGGGTTTTATTTACAATATTAACAATTGTTTCATTGATTAGGTGAGTCTAAAGGCCGCTAATCACTCGAAATTGCGTCACTCGGCCTTAAATACAGTGTGTGTGTGTCTGATCAAATCATCGGAATACAAACCCTTTTGTACAGCTGACCATGTTATTCTTCACTCTTTCACTGTGTATATATATATATATATACGATATTAAATAAATGGAAACTATATTTATAAAACCATATTTATTTCATTATATATATTTCAGGGATATCATATTAAAAATATGGTATGCCTTCTTCAGACAAAATACAATATAAACAGTCTTATAAATAGATAGATTTGACATACCTTACAACTTCAACTTTCATTTAAATCAACTTTTTAAATGAAAGTTGAAGTTGTAAGGTATGTCAAATCTATCTATTTATAAGACTGTTTATATTGTATTTTGTCTGAAGAAGGCATACCATATTTTTAATATGATATCCCTGAAATATATATAATGAAATAAATATGGTTTTATAAATATAGTTTCCATTTATTTAATATCGTAAATATACTCCAAATACTTGTTGAGTGCTTTTATATCAGTTATAAATATTTACTCGTTGTAACCCAACAATTTAAATAAAACTTTGCATATATATATATATATATATATGTTGGCTGCAACTAGATTTCGAGTAATGCCATCGCTTGATACGCAAGCATGAACATCACGGACATGGCTTTTTAGTCCAGCTAGGAACTTGCCTATGGCCAGCAATACCACGCATCGCAAAAAACTGTCACATATCAAGCGATGCCTGTGCTTGAAGTTTTTTTAAGTGAGGAAAGGCTTTGCAAGGGGCCAATCCCTCTCTCTGAACATCAAATGCATTTACCCAAAAAGAAGAACTGGTCTACATCATTGGATGCAAACCAAGTTGCAGGTTTTATATCTGAGTGACCTTCTCCTAGAGAGATGTCTTAATGAAGACTAGGGGTCTCTTGCTCCACAAAAAATAAAAATAATATATATATATTTTTTTAAAAAAAGGTCAATCGACTTTCGTCAAATCGAGCCGAAGAAACAATGTTTCTGTCAGTATTTCCAATTGCTAATACTATCTATCGGTCGCAACTCCAGGTAGAAGGAGCAACGTGAAATAAAGTGTCTTGCTCAAGGACATAACGCATCGCCCGGTCCAGGAATCGAACTCACAACCTCACGATTGTGAATCCAATTCTCTAACCAATCACCCGCACGCCTTCACAATATGTATGTGTGTATATATATACACACATACACACACACACACACACGTGTGCGTGAGCCCCGAGTTCAATCAGGGGTAACCACGGTAAGTAAGGTACTCAATACATTAGTAGAGTATATGCAACAACATTTAATATAAGGTCTGGAACTGTTTCATTAGAAGGAAATCATCAGGAAATATATAAGTAAATCGAAATAACAAAGCAAATGACACAGTACATTGAAGAAATATATTAGTTTAACGCTTGATCTAGCAGATAAAGAGTCATAACGTATTGGACATGAAAAGTTACAGGTATATACAAACACAAACACGTTTAAGAAATGATGTGTGACTTACCTACATATATATATATTTCATGTTCGATGGTATTGTGGTAAGGAACCAGATGGACCATAACGCACCAGAGTACTCAATCCTTAGGGTAGTAGAGTGGGTAATAGGAAAAAGTATGACCCCGACGGCAGAGTTCAAGCCGTTTCGACGGCTATTTCTGGACTAGTTTTGGGGGGTTATTTCACAGCTAGTTTATGTTGATTACCGACATGTGGAAGTGATTGTTTCTAATAATTGTTTATACGTTAGGCACAAGGCCAGCAATTACCCAGTGTATTACTGGTACTTTATTTTATCGACCTCGTAAGGATTATAATAATAGTTTGATATAGGCCTAAGGCCAACAATTTTTTTTTTTTGGGGGGGGGGGAAGTCGATTCAATCGACCCCAGTGCGTTACTGGTACTTTATTTCATCGACACCGTAATGATGCAAGGCAAAGCTAACCTCTAATCATTACGGTGTCGATAAAATAAAGTACCAGGAACATACTGGAGTCGATTTAATCAACTTTCCGAAAGCGAGCTTGTCGTAACATTATCGAAGAAATGTGTTGTGTTTACACATGTCTCCGTTTCTGTGTGTACATTTTAACGACTTGCAGACATGTATATATATATATATATATATATATATATATATATGTGTGTGTGTGTGTGTGTGTCTGTATCCCAGGTTCAATCGGGAGTAACAACAGTAAGTAAGGTACAGTTCTAGTCCTGTAGAAGCTATTTCTATATTAAACAAATATATATATATATATATATATACACACATATATATATATTTAATATAGAAATGGCTTATATATATATATTACAAGGGTTATAGAAAACATACCCCTTTTTGTGTTTGCCTCTCTATATACTGTATTAGGAAGAGTCCGGTAATTCTTCCTTGAGCTCATGAAATTACAGGACTTAACGCGAGTCTTCTCCGTTTTTTTCAATTGATACACACATATATATATATATATATATACACAAACATACTTGGCGTATTATTATGGTTCCTTACGTGTAAGTAAGCCGGCAACCGTATAATGCTCGTTTGGTAATGACGTTGGTTGATTGCATGTAGAAGTAACGAAGCCAAAAATACGATGACGTCCCGCCATTTTGAAAATCAAAGTTTTCGAAGAAGTTATGCAAAAATCTAAATTCTTGACTATTAAGCCGCTGTTTCGAATCTAAGTTAATGAATAGTCCTCGGTTTTAATGTTACTAAATTAATTTTACAGAAATGTAATCATCCACTATTTATTTCTGTAATTTATTTCTTCATAATTAATAATTTTTTGTGTTTAAATTGATTTAATACTTTTAACTTTATTTTATGTTGGCTTAAGACGCACTAGAGTACTCAATACTTAGCGTAGTAGAGTGGGTAATAGGAAACTGTTCAAGACCCCGACGGCAGAGCTCAAGCCAGAAATAGACGTCTAAACGGCTTGAGCTCTGCCGTCGGGGTCTTGGACACTTTCCTATATATATATATATGAAGTTCAGAACTGGAAAGTGATTGCTTTGAGGAGAGGTAAATAGAGAGGACATGTTAAGGAAGGCTTCAGAATGTTTGAAGAGAGACGTCTTGACCATGAAAAACTTAAACGTCAGCTAGAAAAAGGCCACAGTATGAACCTCAATAAGAACATAGGGAGCTGGATTTGTGAGGTATGTGGTCATTTACTGCTCTCTAAATCCGGGTACATCACTCATTCAAAATCATATAAAAAGCCAACTGTATGTAGCTCTATTCCTCCACCAATGCTAGGTGAGGCAACATGTGTGGCGTGCAAAAAGATCTGCAAATCAACTTCTGGTCTTAAAAGGCATATGTGGGTACATAAGGAAGGCACCCTACAAAGCGACCCAATCAATTCAATAGAGGGCACATCTTTTGACTGTCACATTTGCTGCAGACCGTGCAAATCTGCAGCTGGACTTAAAAGCCACCTAAGAAGCCATGAATGGACGTCTGGAGTTGGTGACTGTTGATGGGAGTGCATAGGGAGACAGCAATCATCTGCAAAGATGAAGCAATCGCCATATAAATACTAAGGGCGGTGTATTGGCAGTATCGGTAGAGGGTCGGACGCCATGCTTTCCAGCATAGTTACGTCCCTTTACGATCTGAGTTCAAATCCCGCCGAGGTTGACTTTGCCTTTCATCCTTACGGGGTCGATAAAATAAAGTACCAGTAATGCACTGGGTAATTGCTGGCCTTGTGCCTAAAGTAGAAACAATTATATAGAATGCATGGCAAACTGGCTTATACCTTCTAAGGTACCCAGAATTTCTTTTATATATATATATATACTCCCCCTCACACCCTCGGAACTCTTTTCCTGCCCCCTTTTCTCCTGATGAAGGGCTTATCCCCGAAACATCGTCCCCCACCCCCCACTCTCAAGCATGAACCTAATACTAACACTTTGTACTGCACTCTTCGCTATTGTTTTTATTTTCTGTTTTAACTATAATATATATATATATATATATATAACTGAGGATGTGTCTCTGTCTCTCTCTGTGTGTGTGTGTGTGTGTGTGTGTGTGTGTGTGTGTGTGTGTGTGTGTGTGTGTGTGTGTGTGTGTGTGAATCCCTAAAACTCGAGAAGTACCCAACCGATCTTTTTCAAACTTTATATGTGTATTACTTATGTTTCAGGGAATGTTATGCACACAAAAGAATTCAACTTTTCGATATTCTAGGGCCCGCATTAGGTGAAAAACTGCGTTTTTTCAGCTTTTTAGGGGTTTTTTGAGGCGTTACATCAGACCGATTTCCTTGAAATTGTAACTATGTATTAGTCAGTCTCTTCTTCATACCGTGAGCAAAGAAAATCCAATTTTTTTAATGGCCTAGGGCCCGCATTAGGTGAAAAACTTCATTTTTCAGCTTTTTAGGGCTTTTTCTCGAAATTTCAAGGCATATTATGCACATAAAAAAAATTCATTTTCTTGATCCCCTAGGGCCCGCATTAGGTGAAAACCAGCACTTTTGCTGCTTCATCGAGGACAATCTTAAAGATTATCCAGCCATCAGAGTATTCGGTTTATTTTCTTTACATATTGTCCAGGCATGCAGTTTTTCCACGATTAGGTCTGTTGGCGGCCCGAGTTCCAAAATACCTTATCCCGTGCAACCCCGGGTACCACTGCTAGTATATTATAAAATGACAGGAGGCTGGACTGGTGTAATGCCTTAGAAGATCTATTATACTATGATTCAGTATGAATCCGGTGACATCATCAGTTTTTCCAAAATTTATCCAACAAACGAATATAACAATAGACACAATGCAAGGGGATGACAAGCAGAGAGAAATGCCCAAGACGAGAAGGCGGCCAAAAATTAGCAGTTGCTAGTCCGAGCGGCCGCCTTCAAGTATATATATATATATAGTCTATATTTGTAACTGCACACTTTTAGCTTTAGCATGCTTTTCCTTGATATCTTTCCTAAACTTTCATGGATATGAATTCCCTACTCTTCTGAGTTTTGGATTGTTCTGGCCGTTAATGCTTCTTGTCAATTTACTTGCCCTGATGAGTCCTTATTAATGGGACGAAACATTGTAGCCTAATAAAGACTTTTGATGTATTGAAGGCTTCTTTGTTTATTTTTATAATATATATATATATATATATATATATATATATATATATATGAGTTATTCCGGGTTGAATCGGAGGTAACCACAGTAAGTAAGGTACTCAATACATTGCAGAGTATAAAAGTTTTAATATAGATGAGATTCTACAGGACTAGAACTGTTTCATTCTTTAGAAATCATCAGGAATCCTGATGATTTCTAAAGAATGAAACAGTTCTAGTCCTGTAGAATCTCATCTATATTAAAACCTATATATATATATATATAGGAACGAGTACGTCGGGGTCCTACTCGTTCCTATTACCCACTCTACTACCCTAAGTATTGAGTACTTTGGTGCGTTATGGTCCACCTGGTTTCTTACCACATTTCCTTCGTTATATATATATATATATATATATATATATATATATATATATATATATATATAGAGAGAGAGAGAGAGAGAGAGAGAGAGAGAGAGAGAGAGAGAGAGAGCTGTTGGCCCACCGTCGGCTCCGACCAAGAGTGCTCCAGTTGACTGAATCAACGTAACCACCTGCTCGTGATTTTTAACATGTAAGTGGCTGAGCATTCTACAGACTCGTGCATCTGTAACACAGTTTTATATATATATATATATATATATATATATATTCTAAGGCGGGTAAAATTCCCGAGATCCATGGACGAGTTCTCTCCAGCGGTCTCTGTCCCTCATTATCACTGCCATGTCCTGCGTCTCCAACAGACCAGTGTCTGTCCTTAGGGCATCAACATACGTTAACCTTGGTCTTCCTCTTCGTAGAGACCTGAAAATCCGCCTCTTCATTGCTGTAGTGGAGTCTGTGCTGCTGTATGGGTCTGAGACTTGGACACTGACCAAGAAACTCACTCAGATGGTGGATGGTTGCTACACGAGACTGCTGAGGATGGCTCTGAACATTAATCAGTATACACTGAGGATGAAAAACTCAGAGCTGTATGGGAGCCTCCCAAAAGTCAGCTCAAAAGTGACACAGAGGAGACTGAGGTTAGCTGGACATGCTCACCGACATCCAGAGTTGACACATATATATATATATATATATATGAAAGACGTAAAATAAGAAAATTATAAAAATTAACTTACTTACTAAATTGTTCTGCATCTCCTTGCATTGAACCACAAAGTTACTAAGACAAAACCTATATATTTGCTAGCATAGGTATGCATCTGTATATATATGTTGTAGATATACTAATTCTTTATATATATATATATATATGTGTGTGTGTGTGTGTGTGTGTGTGTGTGTGTGTGTGTGTGTGTGTGTGTGTGTGTGTGTGTGTGCGCGCGCCCTGTTGGAAGCTCAATAAAGAACAGAGTGTTGGGAGGGGGCACCCAGAGGGAACCAGGCCTAATTTATAAACTGAAAACCCCAAAGACATTTTTATAAGTAGGACGATATATTAGGGAAGAAACACTGGACAGATTTTATGGGGAAAACCAACCGGTGGGAGACCCAGGGGTAGACTCCAGCCGGATCAGTTGGAGACGGTTGCTTCTGACAGGACCCGCTGGATGGAGTGTTTGGGGACTCTGCCGCCCACGACTCTCTCGTGAATAAGTGGGCAAAGAAGAAGACACGAAGGAAATACTTGCACAAAGGCCATACAAAAATGGCGAACGTATAACGACGTAGAACGGTAGGTTTAATGGCGGACAAGAAAATAAAAGGACTTTTTTTTAAATAACATTGAGAAGAAGAAGAAGGCAAAGAAGAAGAAGAAGAAGAAGAAGAAGAAGAAGAAGAAGAAGAAGAAGAAGAAGAAGAAGGCAAAGAAGAAGAAGAAGGCAAAGAAGAAGGCAAAGAAGAAGAAGAAGAAGAAGAAGAAGAAGGCAAAGAAGAAGAAGAAGGCAAAGAAGAAGAAGAAGGCAAAGAAGAAGAAGGCAAAGAAGAAGAAGGCAAAGAAGGCAAAGAAGAAGAAGAAGAAGAAGAAGAAGAAGAAGAAGAAGAAGAAGAAGGCAAAGAAGAAGAAGGCAAAGAAGAAGAAGGCAAAGAAGAAGAAGGCAAAGAAGGCAAAGAAGAAGAAGAAGAAGAAGAAGAAGAAGAAGAAGAAGAAGAAGAAGAAGGCAAAGAAGAAGAAGGCAAAGAAGGCAAAGAAGAAGAAGAAGAAGAAGAAGAAGGCAAAGAAGAAGAAGAAGGCAAAGAAGAAGAAGAAGAAGAAGAAGAAGAAGAAGAAGAAGAAGAAAAAAAAGAGGAAAAGGATATAAAGATATAAAGATATAAAGATATAAAGATATATATATAAGGAATTTTATTTCCTTAAAGTCGAGACGTTGAATAATAATTGAAATTACGTTGTATTCAATATAATTAAACTAACGTGTACTGTAATAGGGGTTTCTCTGGTCAACAAACACAGGTCCTTCGTCTTAGGGTGACCAAACTGAGAATTGTTGGCCTATTTGCTCTCTCTCTCTCGTTTTTTCTTTCTTCATATTCTTATTCTTCTTGTTCTTCTTGTCGAATGAAATTAAAAGTAGCTTTTAAGCGCAAATCTTTTTGATGATGTTTTTTTTTGTTGTTGTTGTTGTTTTTTTGTTTTTTTTTTGCTGCTACTACTGTTGCTTTTCATGATCAAAATAACGATGATGGTGGTGGTGGTGGTGGTGGTGATGGTGATGGTGGTGAAGTTGACTCAGTGGTTATGTCTGTGTCACACACACACACACACACACACACACACATGCACATATACACGCATACACGTATCGGGGGGAGCAATGAGATGAGAATGACGTAACAATTAACACGTGACTTCCGGATCTCCTAATTCTAAAGTCTACCCCCCCCCCCGCATCTCAGTCAACAAAACAACAATAATAATTATTATTTCTATTATAAGCAGAAAGCCAGCAATTTCAAGGGGAAGGGAAAGTTGATTAAATCAACCCCAGTACATTACTGGTACTTTATTTCATCGACCCCCGTAAGGATGAAAGGCAAAGCTAACCTCGGCGGGATTTGAACTCAGACCATAAAGGGCCGTAACTCTTTGCTGCAAAGCATGGCGTCCGACCCCTCTACCGATACTGCCAATCCACCCAACCCTAACCCTTACTAGAAGATTAGTAATGATGGATAGAGATGTGTGATGGCCGTCATGTCACATATATTGACCACCTGGTGAAGGACACTGGCATGAAATATGTCCCAGGAACTGAAGAGACCAATGATAGCGATCTGAAATAAGGATTCTATGTCCTTGATCCTGATGAGAGTTCAAGTATGAATAAATAACGTATGTAGTTTATGTTAATGATGATGATGTTGGCGAGGGAGCAAGGGCCGTTGTTCGTAGAGATAATTTGGTGGCTGGGAGTATGAGGCACCAAATTTACTCTGCTTGTTTTTTTCCTCCAGGGTTTACTTTAAGGAAATTTTAGAACTTTATGAATCTTATCGGTATGTGTCATGAAGCAGTGTTTGATATTCTCTGAGTCTAATAAGCATAGACATTTTCTTTCTGTTTTTTAACATTTTACGAGTGTTTTAAGTCTGTTCGCTATCATTTACCACGTAAAAATATATAATGTTTAGTTCAAAATGTAAGCTTACTGCACAATTAGATTTAGAACCAAACGAACGAATGTCCACTCCATGTTTAAATAATTGCGATTCTCTTCTCAATTCAAACGAACAACAGGAAAAAATATTGCGCTTATCATCTTCTCCCCTTACTACTTCACCCGATGGTTTTCCGCGGCAGACGACAGCACAGATCCTACAGCCGCTGTCACTGCTATTGTTGATGATGATGAGGATGATGTTGGTCGTGGGTGGAGTCGGGTCTGCGCCAAATAAATTCAAACGACAGCAGTAAATAAATATATCACGATTTTTTTTTTTTTTTTTGTTGCTTCCGAGGGTGGTTTTTCTACGGTGACTCAAGATAGATAACCACTGCTGCTGTTGTTGCTGTTGCTGTCTTTGTTGTTGCTGTTGATGAAATTAGGGTAATGGGGAGATATTGTTTCTACGTTATTATTACGCCAAATTTACTCTTGAAGGGTGCGGAATGCGGGGTAGATGTTCTCGTCTGCTACTCAATGAAATTCAATATGTAACCATTGTTAGTGTTACTGATACTGTTGCTGTTGATACTGATGCTGGTGTCCAGGTTGATGTACATGTTGATTTTGATCATTTGTCCAGTTGGGCAGCGTTGTTGTTGCTCTTACGCAACATTTATTATTTTATTTGGAGTCATCATCTTTAGTAGCATTGTCATCATCTTCCTCACCTCCACCCGATTCCGATCTGTGGAGGTACACCTCGTGGGCCAGGATACAGATGCTCAGCACTAACATGACTAAAGTCATGAAGAACAGGAATTCTGGGAAGGAGCCCATCATAATTCTGCTAGATGAACCTACCGGAAAGAAAATAATCCGTAATGTTTTCTTGAATATCCACATAGGGTTTATGTTTAGAAAATGTTAAGGACAACACAGGAGGGCACAGGGGCTGGTACAGGAGGGGACAGGGGCTGGTACAGGAGGGGACAGGGGTTGGTACAGGGGCTGGTACAGGAGGGCATAGGGGTTGGTACAGGAGGGCATAGGGGCTGGTACAGGAGGGCACAGGGACTGGTACAGGAGGGCACAGGGGCTGGTACAGGAGGGCATAGGGGTTGGTACAGGAGGGCATAGGGGCTGGTACAGGAGGGCACAGGGACTGGTACAGGAGGGCACAGGGGCTGGTACAGGAGGGCACAGGGGCTGGTACAGGAGGGCATAGGGGCTGGTACAGGAGGGCATAGGGACTGGTACAGGAGGGCATAGGGGCTGGTACAGGAGGGCACAGGGGCTGGTACAGGAGGGCACAGGGACTGGTACAGGAGGGCACAGGGGCTGGTACAGGAGGGCACAGGGGTTGGTACAGGAGGGCATAGGGGTTGGTACAGGAGGGCATAGGGGTTGGTACAGGAGGGCATAGGGGTTGGTACAGGAGGGCATAGGGGCTGGTACAGGAGGGCATAGGGGTTGGTACAGGAGGGCACAGGGGCTGGTACAGGAGGGCACAGGGACTGGTACAGGAGGGCACAGGGGCTGGTACAGGAGGGCACAGGGGTTGGTACAGGAGGGCATAGGGGTTGGTACAGGAGGGCACAGGGGTTGGTACAGGAGGGCATAGGGGCTGGTACAGGAGGGCACAGGGGCTGGTACAGGAGGGCACAAGATGGTACAGAATGGCACAGGGTGGTTCGGGATGGTACAGGGTGGCACAGGATGGTACAGAATTGTACAGGATGGTACAGGGAGGTACAGGATGGCACAGGGTGGTACAGGTTGGAATAGGATGGCCCAAGATGGCACAGGATGGCACAGGGTGGCACAGAGTGGTACAAGGCGGTACAGGATGGTACAGGATGGTACAGGATGGCAGAGGAGGGCACAGGGTAGAATAGGGTGGCACAGGATGGCACAGGATGGCAAAGGATGGAATAGGGTGGTACAGGGTGGCACAGGATGGCACAGGAGGGCACAGGATGGTACAGGGTGGTACAGGATGGCACAGGGTGGCACAGGATGGTACAGGAGAGCACAGGGTGGTACATGATGGTACAGGATTGTAAGGGTCTTACAGGGTGGTTCAGGGGGGTACAGGGTGGCACAGGGGGCACAGGATTGTACAGGATGGTACATGAGGGCAAAGGGTGGAATAGGGAGGTACAGGATGGTTCAGGGTGGTACAGGGTGATACAAGATGGTACAGGGTGGCACGGGATGGTACAGGGTGGTACAGAATGGTACAGGGTGGTAAGGAGGGTACAGGGTGGCACAGTGTGGTTCCGGATGGTACAGGATGGCACAATGTGGTACAAGATGGTACAGGATGGTTCAGAGTAGCACATGGTGGTAGATGATGGCCCATGGCAGCACAGGATGATACAGGGCGCTACAGGGTGGTACAGAGTGGCACAAGAGGGCACAGGGTTGTACAGGATGGTACAGGAGGGCACAGGAGGGCAAAGGGTGGAATAGGGTGGTACAGGATGGTTCAGAGTGGTACATGGTGATACAAGATGGTACAGGGTGGTACAGGGTGGTACAGGGTGGCACAGGCTGGCACAGGGTGGCACAGGCTGGTACAGGGTGGTTCAGAGTGGTACATGGTGATACAAGATGGTACAGGGTGGTACAGGGTGGTACAGGGTGGTACAGGATGGTTCAGAGTGGTACATGGTGATACAAGATGGTACAGGGTGGTACAGGGTGGTACAGGGTGGCACAGGCTGGTACAGGGTGGTACAAAATGGTACAGGGTGACACAACATGGCACAGGGTGACACAACATGGCCAAGAGTGGCACAGGGTGACGCAAAATGGCATAGGGTGGCATATGGTGCACAGGACGGCATAGGAAGGTCCAGGATGATGCAGTGTGGGTTTGTGTGTAACAAAACAGTTATAACGAAAACAAAGAAATTTACTCTTCGAGGGTGCGGGATGCGGGGTAGATGTTCTCGTCTGCTACTCAATGAAATTCACTATGTAGCCACTGTTACTGTTGCTGTTGATACTGATGCTGGTGTTCCATGTTGATCATTTGTTTCGTTGAGCAGCGCTGTTGTTGCTCTTACGCCAAATTCATTGGGCGACTTGCTGCTCGTCGGCATTATCTTTCGACGTTTCCGATCTGTGGACGTACACCTCGTGGGCCAGGATACAGAGGGTCAATATTAACATGATTATAGTTATGATGAACAGGTATTGTGGGAATTCCTCCAAGATCATTCTGCCAGCTGAACCTACCGGAAAGAAAATAATCCGTAATGGTTTCTTGAATATCCACATAGGGTTTATGTTTAGAAAATGTAAGGGCGGTACAGGAGGGCACAGGGGTTGGTACAGGAGGGGTCAGGAGGGCACAGGGTGGCACAGGAGGGCACAGGGTGGCATAGGGTGGCACAGGATGGTACAGAACGGCACACGAGGGCACAGGATGGCACGTGGTGGCACAGGATGGCACATGGTGGCACAGGATGGTACATGATGTTACAGGATAGTACAGGGTGGCATAGGATGTTACAGAATGCTACAGGAGGGCACAAGGTGGTACAGGAGGGCACATGATGGCGTAGGAGGGTACAGGGTGACAAGAAGTGATACAGGATGCTACTGAATGTTACAGGAAGGCACAGGATGGCACAGGATGGCACAGGGTGTCACAGGATGGTACAGAATGGCACAGGGTTGCACGGAACGGTACAGGAGGGTACAGGATAGCACAGGGTAGCACAGGAGGGCACAGGAGGGCACATGGTGGCATAGGGTTGCATAGGGTGGTATAGGATGGTACAGGGTGACACAGGATGGTACAGGATGGCACAGGAGGGCACAGGGGGGCACATGGTGGCATAGGACGACACAGGATGGTACATGATGTTACATGATAGTACAGGGTGGCACAGGATGGTACAGAATGGTACAGGAGGGCACAGGGTGATACAGGAGGGCACAGGATGGTAGAGGAGGGCACAGGAGGACAGGACAGGGTGGGACAGGATGGCACAGGGTGGTACAGGATGACACATGATGGTACAGGATGTTACAGGATAGTACAGGGTGGCACAGGGTGGCACAGGGTGGAATAGGGTGGTACAGGATGGTACAGGTTGGCCCAGGGTGGAATAGAGTGGAACAGGATGGTACAGGATGATAGAGGATGGTAGAGGATGGCACAGGATGGTAGTAAAGCAATCTTCATAATAATTGTTTCTACTTTAGACACAAGGCCAGCAATTATCCCAGTGCATTACTGGTACTTTATTTTATCGACCTCGTAAGGATGAAAGGCAAAGTTAACCTCGGCGTGATTTGAACTCAGATCGTAAAGGGTCGTAACTCTATGTCGCGAAGCATGGTCCCCGACGCTCAACCGATACTACCAATCCATTGCCCTTCATCGATCTTCATAATAATTATTTCTACTTTTGGCACAAGGCCAGCAATTATCCCAGTGCATTACTGGTACTTTATTTTATCGACCCCCGTAAGGATGAAAGGCAAAGTCAACCTCGGCGGGATTTGAACTCAGATCGTAAAGGGCCGTAACTCTATGTTGCAAAGCATGGCGTCCGACCCTCTACCGATACTGCCAATCCACCGCCCTTTGAACTAATAATGGACCCGGCCAATAACCGGATCTGTCCTACATGTGACAGCAACGATCCGACATAACTCCACATGTCAGTGAAGCCCCGGTACTGAACGAATGCGTGCTAAATGCAATATTCTTGGGAAAATGCATCTGATGGCACCACCATTCCAGGAGAATTTATCAGGAATTTGTAGCACTCCTCGTTAGCATTGCCAGGTCAGAGAAATTTGTTCATTGAAATCTCCGACATGAAAGTCCTCCGAAACAGGCTGACCAGTGCACTGTGTCCAGGCCCAAAGACTCCCCGATAAAGTTGTGGATTCTCCCTGCCACCAGTCCTCGATAAACTACCAAAGAGTTACCTCCACCGATCACATGGGCGGAGGTGGTGAGAGCAGACCTCAGATCGCTGAAGCTCACCGAGGAGATGACGAAGGACCGTGACAAGTGGAGAGATGCTGTGTGTGCTGAATAATAGGACCCGTCCCACCCTTGCAGGGAAAAGCGGACGTAAAATGATGATGATGATGATGATGATCACATTGCCTGACTGATAGATATTTCAGATGCTAGGCGTCCAATCTTGGTCTTCCTTCATAAGAGCTAGGACTCTGATTGAAAGTGACAGACTGTAGGATGACTAGCTCTGCGAACGGAGAACATATGGCGGGATTTGAACTCAGAAAACGCAGAGAGCCGAAACAAATACCATTACATCTGATGCTCTAACAATTCCACCGATTCACCGTCGTAGGCACCAGCCTTCATTCGGGTTGATATATTTAAAAATACATCATAACTAAAGAACGCAGGCGTTAATAATAACGCTTTCGTCTTAAAGGTGATTTTTTTTCCCTCTCTCTCTCTCAACAAGTTGGCAACAAAATTTGCAAAAGTACATGAAAATAAAACATTTGATTTCTTTATATATATATATATATATATATATATATTTATTTATTAAAATAACAGATTAAAGTTTAACAGATTAAAGTTTAACAGATTAAAGTTTAAGCGATTCTTTGCTTAAACTTTAATCTGTTATTTTAATAAATATTTGCTCTACGGTTCTTATATATTTGATATATATTTATCCTTATCGAGCCCTCTTTGGATTTTAGTCTTCAAATTTTTATTATTACTATATATATATATATATATATATTAAAGAGTTAAACAAGATTCAATGAGTATATCAAAGAATGAGTTTTACAGTAGATTGGAAGCACTCAACGGTTTTTATTTTCCAGTTATTAATATTAAAATACAAATATTAATAAAATGATGTTCTTTTGATCAATTACATTTTATTATACATATTTCGGATGTACAACAGTACGTCCTCATCAGACAAAATATAATGATACATGACATACCCTGAGATGTTAAATGGTTAAGATTTAATCAAGGTAGGGATTAACCTGAGACAAAATTTAACATGTATACCCTAATAATGAGGAAATGAGAAAACGTAATAAATTCAATAGAGAATGTATGAGTAAGAAAAACGTTAGTTAATGTGAGAGCTATAGAGATTTTAAAATGTATGATACTACAAGTTAAGTTTATCTAGGAAAACATCTCATGAATTATAACAGTCAGTGACAGCCACTGAAAGATGATTTATAGAGAGGGAAAGATAAAGGGGGTAATATATGCAGAAGGAGGTTTTTTCCGAAAGTTAAACGGTTAAGTTTGAAAATATTTAATTTATGCTATTTTAGGGTGAAGAATCAAGATTTTAGGGTTTTTTTTAAATT